>WHYT01014957.1:134178-145219 GCA_009806455.1 Tetrax tetrax | reverse complement strand
AAAAAAAAAAAAAAAAAAAAAAAAGAAGAAAAAAAAAATTTAAAGAATACAACAAACTACTCTGTTACCATGCAAACAGAGGGCAGCCCTTTTACATGACACGTAGCTGAGGAGTACATAAGACATGCATTTCTAAAAAGCGTAGACCGAGTACTATTAAAATCATGTTACAACATGTAAAACTTATATCAAACAGAAGGTAATTAAGTCCCAGAAAACTCATGAAAATGCCTGTTCTCATGAAATTCCCAGCTTAGTTTCCAAATCAAAGCAATATGAATAAATATCCTAAACAGAAAAACTGCAGGAACGGAGCTTTCAATTCTTTTGAGATTTGCTCCTCACCATTTATTTCCTTTGCAGTCTGGAACTGAAAGAAGGAATTCTGCAACTCTGTCACCTGCAAGAGAGTACCGAGGGATGTGGGTACATAAAATGGTATGGCTACTCCACTTCAGTGTCACTTTATTCAATGCAGACCAAGAGGAATTTTTATTGATTCAGTGCACTTTGGGGGTTTGGCATCTAGTTACAGGTTGTATAACACTACTGTGAGAGACCATTTTTAACCTTGAGTACGCATGACTGCTTATGACTACTTTTATGTTATGAGGTAACTATACAGGAACAGGGAAGGCTGTGGTCAAAAAAAAAGGAAGTCCCAATCTCTACCCTATATATATTCACTATAATTGCCATCTGCGTATAAAAATATATGCTCGGTTTGGCTAAAACCACATAGAATACATGTGTTCTTTTGAGAGAACACAATAACATCAACCAACATCATATCATGCACAAAGCAAGAGAATATAACACATCAAATGTCACCCAAATATGAAATTGCAATTCAGCAAGCAAATAAAGACCCCACCAGACTAGAGACTGATCAAAATACTGTGCGTTCTACTCAAATGCAACCACAAAGGTGAAAACTGGTGGCTGTATTAAAGCAAATACACAAAAAAACCTATATGCTGCAACTTTCCTGGTAAACTGGCTCTACCAGAGTCTGGCACACACTTTCCTTTCCTTTGTTGCCTACCACCATGGATCGGGAACCATCCATAGAGAGATTTCCATTAATCCAGAGAAGCCAAAAACTCACCCTAGGACACTCCCCTCATTTAAGTCTGTACATGTTCACTACATTTTCTTTCAAATACCTATCCGTCTCTTTTCTGAAAGCTGCATCAGTTGCTTCTCTGTTGTTTTCCCTCTGGAAGTTGTACAATATTATTAACCATTTTTGTAAAACAGTAGTTCCTCCTCAATTCCTTCCATACATGGCACTTCTCAAGTTTTGTTCATAACTTTTCATTTTCTGCCCCAAATTCTGTTTAAAATAACCTTCAGAGATTTCCTTAAAAATTACACACATTTGAAGAGGAATTCCTCTTACTTCAGTAGGATCCCCTTCTTTCCTGAAGAAATCGGTCCTAGTTATTTTGCATATCTGAAACTTCTGCATTATTCTAGCTGTCCTTTGTGTTGCTGTAACTTTTCTTTCTGTATTTTTCCCCTCTCTTAAAATAACATGCATTCCTTACAAAGACCTAAAATTATTTTCCACAGCTATTTCTGAAATTTTAAACAGTGTTTTCTTGCAGTTTAATACAAACAGTATTTATACAATGCCTTCCATCCAAAAAGCTTGAAGAACTTCACAGTTTACATTAAGTTTTACCATATCTCCGTGAACTGCCTCTTTATTTACAACTCTCTTCCCTCTGGGCAAGTAAGACTATATCCATGTTACAGAACCAGAACCTAATGCAACAGGGAGTAGAAAAGTCCATGAGCATGGCTTCACCCTTGGCTGAAGCTCAGAACAAAGGCCCACCCTTCCTCCTCCTCCTCCTCCCTCCTCTTGGCTCCCTGCAAACAGGGCTCACAGGGCCAAATCAGGGAACAGATCCAGCTGAAAATAGACTCTCTTCTTTTGTCTGGTTGCTAACTGTCTCTTAGCTCAGCTGACCATTCCACTATGCAGGCACTGGTGGAGTCACCACAAGCCAAGGAAAATACACGGCTGAGAGATAAGCCCAGTTCCCATTCCTTTCAGCAGGAGCTTGTACTTAAACATGATTGGGATAAAGATCTTCTAGTTCCAACCCTCTGCCACAGGCAGGGACACCTTCCACTAGACCAGGTTGCTCAAAGCCCCATCCAAGCTGGCCTTGGACACTTGCACAGATGAGGCATCCACAGCTTCTCTGTGCAACCTGTTCCAGTGCCTCACCACCCTCATAATGATGAATAGTCTACCAGTTACTTCCATTATCAAGTGTGTTATAAGCATCATATCATAAGTTTTAAATTCAATTTCATCCTCTATCTATTGGCTCTCCATCTTACATTCAGATCTGATTAGACTGTGTTAATAGACAATGTTGAATTAAAAAACATATAAAAAGGGACAGAACAAGAGCTGAGCAGTATCCTCAGTAGAAAGACTTCATCCCACGAGATTCTGAGTGACCCTAAAACCAATGCTATTAGTGTAAGTGAAGGTATCAACTGAGCAGTAAGTAAATGTACTGACTCAACAACACTATGTCACCACTGATCTGAACAAATTTTATCTGCCAGGCTATACAGCTCCTATGAACCTCTAGAGACTCAATTTACAGGAATGCTTTTCCAGAAAATAGTAGATAATTTCTTGCCTGCATGGCACAATCACACACACAAAAGCAGTTGTGAAAATCCCTCAGCATTGCTTCAGGCACAAGAACCTGTGGTTGCCCTTAACTTTAAACTCTTCACCAGCCCTAAAGCATTAAAGAGAATTACACAATTGCGTAAAGACAGACTCATGGGATTTGCAGGCCTCTTCGGAGAATGAGATGTATATTTCTTTAAAATAAGATAGGGTTGGTTTTTTTTTTTTTATTTTTAATTCAGGGACGTAATGTATTTTATTAATTTAGTACTTATTTTTAATATCAGGGCGCATTTAGGTTACTGTGCTTTCTTACACAAATGCTCATGCTAAGAATGAAACTCCCAAGGAGAATGCAGTCTCTACCTTCAGCTTAAGAAGCCTCCAAAAGCCGATTTTAATACATTACTCCTAAGAGGACAAATTGGCTGTTCTGTCAACAAAGAACACCAAGAAGTTGACTAGTCTTGTTACTAGACGGGCAAAGATGAAATGTGATGAATATGCAGCTGTTGAAGGAAATGTATAGTGAAAAACTGTTCAGGATGGCACTCAGTCTGCTAGCAGAGCGCTCTGCTTTGCCAGCTGCCAGAGCTCAAACAAAGCCTTTGATGAAATCACAACTACTCTTGTCTCAGTTTCACAAAAAAAAAGAAAAAAAAAAAAAAAAAAAAAAAAAAAAAAAAAAAAAAAAAAAAAAAAAAAAAAAAAAAAAAAAAGAGACTGTGGACAGTTTAATTATCACAGAACCATTACCATCAGCGGCAGTTTCATAATCTTGAAATGCTGCCATTCTCAAAAGCCATTTGCCTGAAAAAAAAGAAATCCTTAAAACACAAGAGGCTGTCATACTGTCCAAACAATAGAGCAATTCTTATATAATCAGACGCCATAACTAATTATTCAAAACAAAACCACCCCCCCCCTATTTTTAAACAAGAGAACAAAGGATGTAAATTTTATCCAGAAATATTAGATTTTAAAAGGAGTAAAAATATCCAAAATCAAACCAGATGAACACTGTAGACTTGACTTTCTTTCACGCCTGTACGTACACAAAATGGATTCTGTGTTGACGGAATGAGTACATACACTGTTCGTGTTCCTAACAAATGCAATAAAAAATAATAAGTAATAAAAACAAACTCTGTAGGAGCTTTTTTGGTCACTTTCACTTACATTTCAAAGGAAGTGCCTGCTTCACTCACACTATCTTATTTAGGTTAATCAAACTGTATTTTATTTTTTCTTTGGCACCTATAAAGATTGTACAGATATAGTGCCTATTAAGATAAGTGTTTCAATGTTCTTTCTTCTTACCATTAGTCACAATTTCCTAATGCTGATATTTTGCCAGGAAGACGGAGGAAGCAGTTACAAATGCAAGTGATTAGTATGTGTGCGAGTGCCTTGACACACAGTTTTGGTCACTTACTAATACAAATACTGAGCTGGCCTAAGGGCGTCTTTGTGTCATTTTCCATTAATAGAAAAATATGAAGTCTTTGTAACAAGTTGCTACTAAGCATTATTTCCTTGACTTCTATTGAGTTAACTTTTCAAACATCTGATGTTTGTTATTCATTTTGTACAGCGTTTGGACGTCCTAAAAACCTCAGTAATCAAAGCAATATGCGCATTACAGAATGTTCTTTTTGTTAGTCTATACTGGTCATATATCAATCATCTGACTGTACAGAGACGGGAGTAAATTCAGCTTATTTTTCTTTTATGAGACAGATCCATATGTAGCAATTATGTATGCAAATAGTGCCCAAACACATGGGGAAAAAAAAAAACAAAAACCAACCTATACAAAGAGATAGATGGCAAAATTCTCAGCCAGTTGTTTTGAGTAGGGCCAGAACCACACTGCTAAAACTTTGCCTTTAAAATATCCTCTTTGAAAAGGTAAAAGGAATACAAAATGGAGTTCACGAAGAGGAGGCTCAGAGGCTGGAATAAAAATTCACTGCCAAAATAGGAAGATAAGCAAGAGAGTTGAAAGGGAACTGCTGCAGGAGAAGCACAAGTAGAGCTGAAAGTCTGAAAGGACAGGGTGAAAGCAATGAAGCGAGAGGATGAATGTAGGTGATTCAGGCAGGAGACCATAGTCAACAGAGGCAAACAAAACCAGTGGCTGTCAACAAAGGAAGTGATAAAAGAGAATCTAGTTTGTAGTACATTTCATTAGACATAACTACATGGAGGAAAATGGTTATCAGTTGTCAGAAGGGGTCCTGGACTAGCAGGAGGTTTACAGGAGAGATGCCATAAGCAGGTCAGTAGCATATTTGATCTGAGCCTGAAGTGGACATACAGGCCAGACCATCTTGCTTCTGAAATAACAATACTTGGAGGCAGGGGTAGTAGCATGGGGATTTTAGAGGTTTGAATGGTACATATGGGGAATGGATGCACTAAAGGTAAGAACCAGCCCAAAGCTTGGGGAAAAAAAAAAATAAAAATAAATAAATAAATAAATAAATCAAGTGACAGGAGCAGACTGCTGAAGAAGGAAGGATCATACCTGAAGGCTGTGAATACGTTAAGTAGCAGTTCCTGTTCCTAAGATGGCTGACCTGCATTAAGATTCAAAGAAATCCAAAAGGATTTCTGCTGCTACAGGAGGGCCCTAGGATTTGCAGTCACCTAGTGCCCAAGAGAATATTTCTCTGGCTGACCTGAAATGAGAACATGGCAGAAAAGCTTTCTTAGCTTTGTTCTTCTGCATTGGCTGCTTTTCCTGGAGTCTCTTGAACCAGGAGCAAAAAAATGTGTAAGACTGCTTCTACAAAAAACAAATAAGTGAGGTTCCATGGAAACAGGTTACCAGGACCAAGATAGGCCTTCCTTGATTTTCAGCTAGATATTTTCTAGCTGGATCAGAAGAGGAAGAATGCTTCTTCCTCTTTCTTGAGTGCTTGCTTTTTTTTCCTTAACAAACAAAATTAACATATAAAGTCATTTGGGAAAGGTGTGCTGCACTATGTACAGTACCTTTATAGTACACAACAGCCCACGAGGAATAACTTTGAAGACGGCTTTAGCTCACATCCAAGTAAGTTGCGCACAGCCAGCAATATGGGAAACTCAAAAGTCACTTCAGTGACATTTGCCTCTATTGCCAGTGCAACTTTCAACTCTGCCCCTAGCAAAATAACTACGTCTAGAGCAAAATGTTTTAAACTCTGTCTAGATATAGGGCCAGGAAAAAAAGAAATCCCTTCACTTCCATGGAATCAGTTACGGAAGCGATAAATTACAAAACAAATTCTAGATGCAACTAGAGTTGAAGTGAGGTGAACTAGTAAACCAGCAAGGTACCATTGCCATCCTGTGAGACATTTCCATGAAGTCTACCTTTTTTTTTTTTCCTCCTTAGAAGGAGAAAAAAAGGCTGTACCATGCAGAGCCCTAACTAACCACCTTCCGAAGGCAGTCAACACTTGAAGCCTCAATTGCTGCCATCACACAAACAGGGAGGGCAGACTGGTGTGGCAAGAGATTACCTATGCGTGTGGCAAAGCACTTGGATCCAGCAGCCACTGCACTGGTGTCACCTACAAGAGGCTTGGGATACTCTGCTTGGCAGTTTGACTGGCTCTGTGCTCCATCAGAAGGTACACGAATGTCTGTGTGCCTGTGTGTATTTATGAGCACGCACGAGTGTCAGGGATAGATAGACAGATAGCAAAGCTTCTCTTAATCCTTTACTAAATGCATAAACCTTTAACTTATTATAGGAGCTACAATACAATATAGAGAATCTCTCAACCATTCCCATAAACATGAATTTATGAATTTACAGAATGTAAAATAATATAAAGTAATATTGGTGAAATAGAATTTATACTATCAGTCCTCTGCACAATTCAGATACATATTAGCTGAACTTACAGACAGAAGGAAGAAAGATTATTTGGAAAGATACCACATTAAGCAACAGAACAAATGCATAAGAAATATGCATCTTTTATTTGGGATTTAGCATAAAACTGAAAGGAGAAAAAGCAGCATACATTGTCAACAGAACAAAAATGTATTTAACACTTCTTCGATCTTATATAAATAGTAAGCTTATTCTATAAAGATTTATGACACTAATTCCACTAGATTATTTATTTTAAATGAGGTATTTAAATCAATTCACAAATGGATCGTTCCATGCCAACTTGGATCGTTCACAGGCACTGTACAAGGATTTTCACATAGTAGCCCTTTTGGCAGGGGAGGGGAAATAGTCGTGTTTTCCCTTCCCCACCAAAAAAGGCTTTTCTATTAGAAATATAAACTTGAATCCAGGATGACAGCTCATCTCTCCCTAAATCTAGGCGTGTTTTCTTAAAAAGCCTATGAAATTATAAAGAGTTAGGAATTATATACAAAATAAAAATATGACAGAAAGGGAAGCTTTCATCTCTCATGGAAGCAAAGACTGTTTTTGTTGATACATATGGAAAAAATTAGGCCCAATTATATGTTGTGCTTTGGCACTGGGGTTCCAACTTCACCACAGGCTTATTTTTTTCACAGATATACCATTACAGCCAGTTCTACCCTTGAACATTTGAACTCAAACCTTGTAACACAGGCATTTTTGTTGCTAGATTACTTGGACCCTGGATGAAATGCTCTGTGTTACCATTGTACTATATTTAGAGGTTAAAAAAGGGTTATCTGTATAGACTCCAGAGAACATATATTCAGAAAAATATAATAAGCTTAAAACATCTTGTGAATAAAGCACACTTTATTGCAGCATAATTTCTCATTTCCTAAATTAGGTTGTGAATTACAGTCCTTGATATCTTAAGCTAAATATTCACTCAAATTAAGTTTTTAATACAGCAAAACCATTTTATGTGATAAATCTTTGAATGAAAACGGTTGCTTTTTCATGTTAAAAGGTGACATGATTACTGAGATGAACTAGTACTCACTAACCCTTCAGGACAGAAATCTTGGCTGATAAGAGGAAAATTTCCAGAGCTTCAGAAATCTCTTGCTACAACAGCCAGAGATGCTAATTTACTAGACCCTGTGGACTAGTAATGGCTTAAATATGGCTGGTCACACATTGACCAAGATAATCCTGTATCTGGCTCAGATACTGGGATGATATCTTTCCCCTGAGATTTAAAAAAAAAAAAAAATTAGAATATCCTTAGCCAGTGTGGGGTTGGAAAGGGTCTTCTCTGATTTCGCATGGAGGATCCACCCCTCCTCTACCTCACAAATGAGACAACCCAGCTAAAGTCTACAGCCAAAACTTGTGATCCCTATGTAAAAAGAAATACAGATACTAACATTTGTCCTCTGCGCCTCCCTCTTCCCCCTCAAATTAATATAACTGTAAATATTTGCAATCAGACAAGCAAAGTCAAAACTCCTGAGAAAGATAAGGTGCAAAAACTGGAAAATGCAAAGACTCTTCATGACTGAGTGACAAAAATAAAACCCTGTCGTTCAGCCACAAAGGCTTCTATAATCATTATAAACTCAATTTCATGGGGGTTCAAGACAGAAGGGAACATCAGATCAAGTAGTCTGACCACCTGCATATCAAAATCACTAAAGTTCATCCAGGTACTTCTGCACTGATTACTTAATACAAAACTTATGTTTGGCAAAAATACAGCTTTCTGAAATGCATCTCATTTTCACATGAAACCACCAAAAATGCAGTTTAACTACTAACAACCTCTGAATAGAAGGAACCTTAAGAAAAGACAGTTTTTCAAATCCCCAAAATTCAAAACAATGAGTCAATCTCCAAAATCAATTACATTAAATTTAAAAATAAAAATGTTTAAAAATAATATTATGGTGTTTTACTTCTGCTTTCTCATTCCTGAGCTTTTAATGCAAATCTTTCCACAACCATAATTTCTAGGAAAAAAAAAATGGGTTTAATATGGAATATTTTCAAATCTATTATGTTCAAGAGCTGAAGGTCTTACTGAAGCATCAGATTTTGCAAGACATACAACTGAGAGCTAGCAACACCATCAATAATTCAGGCACCATTAACTGGAATCCCTTTTCCAAAAAGCGTATCACCTACAAGACATAAAAAAATGCACAAAGGAGAAGTTAATGAAACGATATGCCCCTCTTCCAGAAGAGAAGTTTTAGGAGGAATTTGGAAAAAAAGGTTCTTGAAGGATTGTTTCAGGCCTAAAGCATTATACATGGGAAGAAAATAAGACTTGAGAATGACTGTAAACACCAGAACAGTCTACACCAGAAACTGACAGCAGCCCTAAAGAAGTAAGCAAAGCAACAGAATTCCTGCCAGCTGAAGACCGTGAGACTGAATGTGATGTGGTAAGAGACAGAAGAATAGAGATGGTCAATGAGATGAGGGGGAAAAAAAAATCTTAGAAAAAGATATTTGTATAATTTGTAACCAGGAGAGATGATAGAGAGGAAGTCATGACAAAGAGAAGACTGTAACAGTCAAGGTGAATGACCAGAGTGAATAACAATTTTACTGGTGTGGAGATTTTATAAATACTAAATCAAAAGAAATTACAGAACTTAAGTAGGAAAGACAAGAAAGGAAATGTATATGAAAAGTGTGAGGTTTACAGATGAAAATTGTTATGATAATTCTATTCAAGAAGGACAATTAATAACACTTGAAAATAAGGGTCTTAAATTTGTAATTGTCTGCCTCTAATGGCCTTGAAAAAATTAAATTTTTTGTTACAGTTCTGCAGCTCTTTTGGAAAAATCCTCATTTACAAACCAAAACAGTTTAAAAGCACTAGTTCTAATAAATCCATACGCATCTCTGTGGCTAAGTCCTTCTATAAGTTTAATTATATTTCATTATTTGAACAGAGAACACAAAGATTCAGCTATCTTAAAAATCTATATTAAACAGATACATCTGAAACATCTAGGAAGACCGTATCTGGACTAAAGATCACAGGCTTAAGTAAAGGTGGCCAGGCTGTCTACAACCTGGGAGAATGAAATGCCAGAGCAGGCAAGCCATCAACCATCTCTCTGTGCTATTTCCTAACTGCCTAATGTATCTTGATATACAATGTCACCTAACTGAAATACTATAACAATAATTGGTTCTTCCTGTACTTAGACAAGAATGAGCATTATACACAGAAAATGGAGAGGGACACTAAAACCAAAGGCAAAGGACAAGGGAGAAATATTCCACAGAAACATAATGCATGTCGCGAATACTAATAACTTGAGCTATTGTGGCTTATGGGAAGGGTACTGAAGTTTTCCCCTTGTGTAGCAAAGGCTGCTGCAGAACTAGGAAAGGATTATTTTCAAAATGATTCATCTTTGATAACTGCATAAGCATAACAGGAAAAATTTTTGCAGGTTCAAAATGGTTTTAATTAAACCTTAAAATGACTACAACTTCTTCAAGAATCAGCAAATTATGTACCCTAAATAAAGTTTACAATACATCCTCACTTTAAAATAATGGGAGAAAAACTGAAAGTGACTAAACATGCCCACCTTTATCAAGTCTTTGGTGATGAAGACACCAGAAACACTTTTTCCTAGTACCTGATAGGACATGTAATGGATTTTCTTTCTTGAAAATTAAAACTGTCCAAGAACTGAAATCATCAATATTATTAAGTAGAATATGAACTTAAATGGTTTACTTGAAATGAACTCCAGCCACCTTGAAAATACCAAAGATGCTTTTGTGAATACAGTGCCCCTTCGAGTCTTTCACAGGAAAATACAGCTACTGTTGATATCTACAATCTTGACAGTATGGATAATCACATTCTGATAAGATCATGTTGTCTGGGCACTGCAAAATTACATAGTTCTGTAGTCTGCTACACGCTTTTCATTACATGCACAAAGACAGAGTAAATTGCAAATTCTGAAGGAAGGTAGCACTTGCTTTTAGAGCAATACACCTGTATCAAGCTGATGATGCCACATTTTCTCTGGATTATCCAAATCAAATCTATAACTAAAACCAGAGTTGGATAAATCAATTTGGATATGAACTTTATGATAAAATTTTAGAGCTAGTATTTGTAAACCAGCAGAATAAGTATGTAATGAACAGAAAAAAAAACCCAAACAAGCCTAAAGGTACAGTCTTTTAATATATCTATTATTTTCAATTTTCTTATATTCCAATTTTCCTGTTTCCTAAAAAATCTATTAAGGAGTTTATGCTTCCATAAAATTTTGGCTACCCTAAATTAGAAATAAAAAAGTTGTCCCAAATGAAGAAACAACTGCATCAAGGCAAAATTATTAAAAATAATTTTATTAATTATTATTAATTTGGCCTGGTACACCGAAATTTAAGGAAAAAAGTAACCAGCATTTCTATGTTTTCTCTCCAGTCTTACAGACGGTTTT
>WHYT01014957.1:89604-132127 GCA_009806455.1 Tetrax tetrax | reverse complement strand
GTAAAAAAAAAAAAAAAAAAAAAAAAAAAAAAAAAACAACAACAAAGTGACAGTTTTAGGATTTAAGTTTTTGTTTAGATTCAGAGAGAGCACTGTTGAGAAACTTACACACAATCTAAGATAACAGGCTTTGGGAAAATAAAGAGAGCTATAATTATCCTACATTCACAAAAATAAAATTGGACACTTAACATTCACTATGCACCATGTAGCTACAAAATGCAGCACTTGCTGTCACCAGGATGATGACCGTAGCTCAGATTGAAATTACCACAAACAATGGCCCAACTTTAAGACACTTTCTGTCTTCAGAGATGTTCACTGAAGCTCAGACCCTCTCACAATAAAAGACTGAAAATATTGCTGCAGTTTTTAGCTACTAGTCAAATACTATGATTTCACTGAAATTTACTGAAATCTGGACCTATGAAGGAGGATGTTTCGGGAATTTACAGGGGAACGACAGATTACATCTTATTTTCAACTGGATGCTATTTCCTTTTGATGTTTAGTATCAGTAATATATTTTCCCAGATTCTACGTAATTAATGTTTCTACACATATGCATACAAAAGCAAAATTTTGGCCTTGGATTTACTAATTCTTTCAAGTAGAAAAACTCCCTTTTTTAAGCCCACACTACCCCTTTGGTGTGGCTCTGGTACAAGACTACTTAACTAATGATTTCATCTTAATGATGCAATGAAAATACCACAAGGCTGTCCTTACAGTCCTAATTACTACTAAAGGGATCTAAGGGGATACTTTAGAACGTATTCATCCTGTACTCCGTAAACCATAAATTCAATTAGCAAGCTATATGTTCATACTTAGATTAATATACTTCAGACAAATTAATTCTTCATTAGTGACAGGTGTACTAAATACTTCATTCCTGTTTGTACCAGCTGCTACCCTAATTATGATTTATTCCTGTGATTAATTTTAAGACTTTGATGTAATGCAAGATTACTGTTGAGCAGAAAATAGAAGTGAGATTTAACAGTATATATATTTATCATTCTCAAGAAGTGAATATCAACAAGTCTATCTATCTTAAATAAGAAAATATTTCCCTTTTCCAGTCAGCAAATGTCCAAGCTAGATGCAATAGCAGAATTTTAACTATGATACTTTTGGGATCTTTCGGTTTATTGTTCCAGCTTAAGTATTTTTCTATGTACTAAATATCCCATGTCTCCCTGTTTTTCAGATTTAAGTTGTATTTAATTTTAAAAGGCTCCACACAAAAGGACAAGTTTAAACATTCTAAATAATGAAATTAGATCCTTAGGAATTTCTGAGGCAATTAAAAAAAAAACAAAACAAAACAACTATGCCCCAAATATGGAGTTTTATAGGCTTGGTCTAAATTCTTCTCCAAAGAATTGTTAAAATAATTGTCTTCCTTCCAAATTTCCTCTGTCCAGGAGGAGTTTGAATATGCTGTTAAAAATCAGCAGGCTGATTATTAACTATAACATTCAAGATTGACATTTACAATTCCATTATTCAAGACTGACATTCTTAAAATAGATTTGCCTTTTCTGAGTCTTCTTTTAACCTGTCAAAGAAAGAAATCATGGGTTCTGGTTCATTTCACTGTAAGTGTATGGAAGCTGCATTATTTCACTGTCCACCAGCACAGATTCCTTTTTCTCTTATATTCTATTTATAAATGAAAACAGATGAGCTTAATAAAATGTAAGCCTGCAGAATTATGGCTTCCTTTATTCTAGTGGTAAAGAAGTTTATACATAATTGGCACATAATTTTATCCAGTGGTTTAAACTTTTTCTGCAACTCAAGAAAGGAACCATTCTGTTTAAGAACCTGATGGTTTAACTTCAGTGCAAGCCATCATATTTTCTCATGCTAGTAAATGTGAACTGACTAAACAGCACTGACCTACTACACTGCTTGATGCTCAGGAAAGCTTCCCTATTTCAGTCTCAAGCCTAAAGTCCAGACCAGTATAGTAGATCAAGACAACCAGTAACTTATCAATAATAAAGACAGGGTGGCTTAAGAAGATGGAGGTCATATTCTTCTTTCACATTAATGATATCAGGAAATTGAATTCCATTTAATGGAGAGCAGAACTTTGCCCTCTGTTATGCCAACACAGTATTAGTGAAACATACCTCTCTATACATTTCAAAGTTATATGTCAAGTTTTACTTGAAGTATTTATTAGAGCTTAATATTTTGGTTTTCTGCCAGCACTCAGATGGCAAGAACTGCTTTGTATTTTCATTTAGTTATTTCTGGGCCAAACAATCAGTTATCAAACCTTTTACTTGCTTCATATGCAATTAATAAATGCCAATTCTAAAAAGTGACTAACAAAATATATGGCAGTGCAGTGTTGTTTTGGGACACTAATAAAGTAAAAAGGAAACTCAGAAGGTCCTCCACGTTAGCTCCAGAACACATGCCAGATCTTCAGCTCACGTAAAATCAGCACAAAGTCAACGGACTTCAGTAGAATGGCGCTGATTTTACATGCAATGAGTTTCTGGCTTTTTAGTAAATGCACTATTTCTTTCAAAGCATTACACCATGATAAGACACAGCACACCAATAATGTTAATGTTAACATCACCAGCTTCAGTTTTAACTAGCAAATGCCTTCATTATATAGAGGCAGGGGGGAGTAGGATCCAGCTCACCTAATGGTAATTATAAAAAAGTTAGGCATCCACTTTGATATAACAAAATAGACTCGTTTGATAGATAATGGAGAAAGGAATTCACAATCAGAGAGTATTCTATTGCCTTATGTAAGACATCCGTCTTAATAGTTTCATCCTATCCTACTTTTCTGCATACTCTAAAGGCTAAGCAGATAGCACTGATCACGCATCCAACTTTGAAAGTGTAATTGTGAATGCTGTTGATTTAGCTATTTCATATTTTTTTTCCTGCAGCTTACCTGGAACTGAAAGACAAATTAATCGCAGTGCAGAATGTACATAGTAGCTGATTCTTTGCTACATTATGAATGAACTAACATTGATCAGTAGGGTATTTTTTTTTAAACTATGTGGAACTATATGAGCTGAAAATAGACAGGATGTATAGTCCTAACATTTTTCAACACATCGCTGAAGATAAGTCCCTTTAAGATCACAAAGCAGTACTGTTTCCATCTTAAACTACAATATACTCAAAACATATAGCTGCCTTGAAAAAATAAAATGGGAACAGATTATAAATTACTATCCAGTCATTAGTTTGAAGTTCTTTCCATCACAACGAGATCATATGGAATCACTTTTCCCTTTTTAATCTCTCTTGCCATTGAAAAGAAATTAGTTTTGGAAAATTTTAATGGTATGAATACATTCGTGTGGATGAATACAAAAATCCCACTTTTCAAGTCACTTAGGTCATTCAGCCAAAGACACGCTGTTTTACAATGCACACCTTGTTGTGTGCTGTAACTTGCACAAAAATATTATTCATACAAAGTTTGTAATAACATACTTTTAGCATTATGATAATAAACATTGTTAACAAATGTTCTATAGTTGGGAAGGACACTGCTCCACCTTACACTAGCTACTAGCCTTGCAGAATAAAGTTTCATTTCTTAAACTTAAAAAAAAAAAAAAAAAAAAAAAAAAAAAAAAAAAAAAAATTTTCTTGTGAAACTACTTGGAAATCAAAATCACCACAGAAGCAGATAAAAGACATGAAACAAAGAAAAGTAGCATTAAAAAAAAAAAAAAAAATCTCAGATCTTATGTTACAGATCAAGTTACAGCTCAAACACAACAAGAAGTTTTCAATAGTCTTTTTACACTGGAAAGTGCAAATTTGACAGATTAAAAAAAGGGGAAGAGAGGATGACAAAAATGCCTCCAGGTAGAACATTCACTTGGAAAGAGAGAGTCTTCAGTTCAAGTGCTGGATTCCACTATTTCCCCAGACCCCGAGGCATCCCCTACCTATCAGTCTATTAGCTCCTCTGAGGTGGTTGACTCACTCTCTGCAACCATTTCATTTTGGATAATAAAAATTCACTGAAGTAAGGATGTGAAGTCAAAAATCCCCACTTTTAAGAGAACTCAATGCCACAACCCTTTACTGTGGTCTTTCCTTCTCATTAATATTAAATTTATTTAGAGTAAAACAATTCCCCCAGGAGAGACTGAAAAACAATCACTCCAAAATTATCAGTACACTTGCTGGTACAAACAAATTCAGCTGTGTCTTAAGAGCACCACAATCGTGCCTCTGCTTAGATCAGTGAGTAAATATCAATTATTAAAATACACCCACGGGCACAATCTAAATTGATTTTTCTCATTAAAATTACTTTGAAACTAAAACCATCTAGAAGTAAACTGGAAATAAAAAAAAAAACAAACCTAGCATTATAGAATCTACCGAAGGTATTTAATTAAGCACACATACCTTGATTTTGCATGGGTGAACGAATCTTGTCCTTCAGCTTCTGCTCACAGGGCAGGAGCTCCAGTCCTGGCCACCTGAACTCATTCCAGTTCATTGATTCATTGGAGGCCCCAGACTGGATGCAGTATCTACACATGGTCTAACGGGTGCCAAGTAGAGAGAGAAAATCTGTTCTCTCAAACTATGGGCCGTGCTTCTGCCCTTATGGCCAGATGCTGGTTCCCATTGCTTCAGGGCGCACTGGGGGTTCACACTCAGTAACCTATTCAACCTGTGCAAGCTTTTCTCACAGAGCTGCTCCCCAGCCAATCCCTCCCCAATATTGCTATAAGGGGTTAATCCTTCCCAGCTGCAGCACTTTGCACTTGTCCTCGCTGAACTTAATAAAGTCCCTATTGGACCTTTCCTCCAGCCTGCCTGGGCTATGCTGAATGGTAGTCCTGACCTTGAGGATAGCAACTGGTCACCCCTATTTCATGTGGTGCACACCTGATGAGAGTGCACTCCATCACCTCTTTCTGCAGGAGGATACAGGTGTTCAATAGTGTTAAGTCACAGATAGACCTCATTTGTGACTGGCCTCCAGTTAGAGTATGACTCACTACTACCCTCTGAGTCCAACCATCTAGGCAGTTATCTGCTCATCTGCTTGTCCTCCTCTCCACGCCATAAGGCCCCAGCTTGGATACCCTTCCTTTTGATTTACTATGGTGTAAGAGCTATGTTACCATGTCAAATCTTTTATTTTATTCTTCATAACTCCTAAATTGCAAGTGATATAAAGGAGATTTAAGACATGGAAGCCAAAGCTTCTTTAAGGAATTTACCTTGTTAGTGGACTATACATCATAATCTATATTCCAAAATATGACACCTCATTTGGATAATTGATGCTTTTAGAGTAGTTCTTTGATTTCTTTCACTGTTTTTCATTTTTATAGTTCAGGTTGCGTTATCTTACTATTATTGTAACATGCCATATTTAAAATATGACAATTGCTATAGCAATTAAGTACATGTAGTTCATAGTTTCTTCCCAGCTCAGTTTGGTTACTAAGTCTGCCACATGAGCAGACTGCATCATAACAAGCTGTGCATCAGTTTTATTAGAGATTTTTTCCAAAAATGCTTCATGTTTAGACCGCGATTTCTTTTCGGTTTGAGTGACTTGCAAATTTACTTTGCTTCTTTTTCAGTAAGACTATCGTATCAGCATCATCCAAACAAAGTAGCTAAATAAAATTGCAGTAAATGTCTTAATTAAGGAGGAGATTTCAGTTTGTTAGGAACCTCAAGGTGCAACATAACATACACTATATATATTTGCAGCAAGAGCCTTCTATTCCTACTCACTTGAAAGTATTGAAGGTAACATTTATTTAAATCATTAATAGCCTTCCAGAGGCTCAATGGTTATATCAGGAATCTTAATCTCTCCTGAATTTATTTTAAACACTCTTCTGATTAGATAATCCAGGCTGCATGAAAGCTCCATTTGCTTTCTTTGTTTACATTAAAAACCTTTACAACAGTAGAAAGTATGTTCTCATTAACTAAAGAAAAATGGAGCCAGTGAAATAAACTAGGAGATGCACTGAAAGAACATCCTTGTTTTCAGTTACACATAAGGAAAGACTTAAATTGGACTTTAGGAGGCATCTTGGAAAAGTTAACATTATCAAATAACTGACATTTGGTTCCTGTTGCAAACTTTGGCAGACGCAGCCTTGTACTACACAAGTGGTAGTTGATCCACTTCTTGTTGGGAGTGTACCTTCAACCTTTTTGATCAGCCATATTAAACATACTATAATTTTAGCATAACATGACCTTTATTTTGTACTTGACTCGGTCACTACGCACTTAAGAATGGTGTAAGACTCCAAATAAAAAAACCCAATTAATTTCTTAGACAAATCATGACATCACCCTCTTGGTTTTAGAAAGTCACTACCTTCTTTCTGGCATAACCAATAGTAAGGCCAAATGAAGAAATAGACCTCTCATGTCCTGATTGCATTTAAAATAATTGCTTTTTTTGTTTTGTTTTTTTTTTTTATACAAGTATTTGGGTGGTTCTTTTTCTCATATTCTAACAAGAAAATAATCTTAAAAAAGGAATGAATTTGAGAGAGCCCTTGATCCTACCAGTGACTAAAGCAAGGTCAGAAGCATGATCCAGAAAGTCATGAGCTTTCTGGTGGTTTTTGCAAAGAGAGCATCTTCAAAGGGGGAGGGAGGAGAAGAGTCAGTCAGGAAGCTAGAGAAGTCATTCTCAGATGAAAGAAAGTTGTCTGAAACTAAAAACAGGCCATGAGAGAACAAATTCCTAGGGAAACAAAAAGCTTCCCTGTGTATACCTTGGAAAAGAGAAGGACCACCTTTGTAAGAGGTACCGAAAGTCTAAAATGTAGAAGCCACCAAGTCTTACCCAGAAGCAAAGAATTCCTCTTCTGAAGAGAAAACCCCAGCTCCTCCATCTAATCTATTTTTCGGTATGGAAAGAAACTATAGATGCTTAAAGAACAGACTTTCAACCCAGCTCTGGCTATCAGGAACAAGCTGAAATCCCAGGACAAATTAAGTAACCTGAAGCACTCAAAACCTTTCAAGATGTCAGCCAAGATGGAAACATGATTCAATTGCTACTATTACTCTTTGCATTCTAGCCACATCCTTAACAAAAATCTGCCTAACTCTCTACAGCTTTTGGACAGTATTTAGCCAACAAGTAGAAACTCATTACTATGAACATTGATACTCACTTCATCTTATGTCATTAATGTAACTGGCCTATGGGATTCACTGCCACAAGAATAAGAGTTTAACATAGTTTTCAGATACATTAGTCTGTCTATAATCCAAATATTGAAAAATATGTGAAGATTAAGATTCACCAATGGGATTATTCTTCTCTGCAAAGCTACTGGAAGGGTAAAGGCTCTTCTGAACAAACATCAGGTTACGTTCTTTGTATTCTGCTTCTAGCATGAACCCTCCATGACCATTTCAGTCTCATCTACCATCACTCAACTTCTACTCATTTTTAGAATTCATGTATCATTTGGCTGCACTTTACAGTAGAGGATGAATCATATCTGCTTCTCTCTTACCACATTGTATCCAGGTTGCCGGGAAAAAAAAAAAATTAGTCAGGAGTGCAAACCACAGCATTAAAAGAATAAGTGTCTTGTATTTTTTTTTTGTCAGAAACTTTATAGGAAAGCCAGCGATGGGCAGGCCACATTAGGAAAATAAGCTCATTTGAAAAAATATAAACATCAGTTCAAAGTCAGAGGGCTTTGAATGTTGTGTAACAATCATTGAAAACCTCAGATGGCTCTCTACATGCAAGTGATTGTGTGACTCATCGTCCTAATTATTCAATTTGAAAGATTTGAAAAATCTTACATAGGTACACTTACATGCACTAAAGTCACAAGAGCATAAAAATAGCAATATGATCAATAAAACAAGATGGGAGCCTCTAGGCTTGTCTCCACATGCCCAGATTGAAAACAGTGCAGTTACAATTTGAACTCTGCAACAGAGATGGGTAAGTCATTCTCCCTTGCCTGTACCTTCATAAAGAAGTGATAATTCCAGCACTCAACAATGCTCTGCAAAGGAAGTTCCAAAAATGCCACCATGGGCTCGTACATCACTGCCTAACAGAGGATGTCCTTAATGCTCCTCAATGTACCTGCCTTCCATTAACACCTTCCTTTAACTGCTCAATTTGCTAGCATGATTCATTAGTGTCAGAAAAATATCTTGAAATGTTCTAAGATGATTCAAATTATTATTATAATTGGCATTAGCCTAAAAGACATTCACTTTTCCCACAGCTAACTGTGAACATCAGATGTGATTTATTAGTCCTACATTTCTGGATAGAAGTATGAAAAATGTAATGCTTTTCTGTGACTTTAACCGGCTTTCTGGTTTCATTCTGAAAAAAAGTTTGTGCTCTGGCTAAGACGAGTCACAGCACTTTGCTTTGCCAGGATCTTCTGACATATTCGGCACCTTCAGTTCCTACCAAGTTGACAGCACTTTGACCTTCAACTTCATGTCACCCTCAGCAAAACATTTAGGAGGTTTGGAGTAGTTGCTGTTTATTTCCTTTCTTTCTCGTGAAAATGATAATGCCAAGTCACTGTGTTTGGTTTGCAGCCCTGGATGTTATCAAGAGCTTCCTGAAATTTTTCCATTGTGTTGTTTTGCCTTATTTGAAGAATACAAACAGAAATTCTGTCTTGAAGGTGAACAGCTCTGCTGTGAAATCTCTGATCCCTTCCAGCGATTTCTGTAAAAAGTTAAACATTCCCATTTGCTTTTCTAAAGTCACTCACTAGCCTTTCCATAAGGAAAAATAAATCACCTTCGCTAATGACCACTAATCATCATATTGGGTTAAAAAAAATTTCTCAAGTCCATTCTCCTTTGATTTTGTCTTTGGGGAATTGGTTCCAGTTAATACATAGCACACCCCTCCCTTGGCTAGCCAGCATTGGCTGGAGGTGATTTATCCGCCTGCCATTACCTAGGTAATTTGCCATGTATCATTACACTGTTGACCAGTGATTTGGGAGTCCCAGCAGTATCTTTGGGATGTAAAACTAGTGAGAACCTACTATATGAAAGCTGGAGTTATTATACTGCTCCTCTCTGAGCTATTTAAGCTACTTTTAGGAGACCCTGGAGCTTGCTCCTTAAAGTGCAGTATTTATTTTCCATGACAGTTAAAGACTTAAAAGCTCAGGGCCTGATCCAAAGACTCTTGTAGTCCATGGCAAACTTTCTACTGATTTCCTTTGCATCAAGGCTCCGCACACCATTCACAAAAGTTAGAGCCACAACAGGACCCCATTTTAAAGACACAAATGATAGTTCATAAGGGGGGAGCCTTTACACTTACCCCTACTGCTGTTAACAGTGGGGGAAAGGAAGAATATGCTGCAGAGCCGTAATATTGCCATCTCACAAACAAGTATGTAGGAAACAAGAAGACCCTTGATTTCCAGTCCTCAATTTCACAACTTGGAAACAGTTTGGTCTCTTGTTCTTTCTCTCACAGAAGATTCATTTTGGGGGTGTCTTTTAAAAATAAATTTATATTCTATAGATTTGCCCTGTGAGCAGAAATTGAGTTTCAATGGCAGACTAAAATGTTACTTTCCTTCTAACTGTTCAGGATTTTGTGGATGAAGTAATTTCTACACAAAGTTTGCAAGTATCAGCTCTGACTTCCTACTTATAAGAATTCTTACTAAATTAAAAACAAACAAACAAACAAACAAACATCTACCCAGACCATTCAGGAAAAAAAGTGTATGGCTTCCACAAATTATCCTAATCTGCAAATTAAGGATTTTAAAACAGATACAACCTACGTACAACTATTTTACTCTCTGATACAGGAATTTTTAAAGCAGCACTGGACATGTTTTACACCATAATGATTGTGAGCATAATTTTTATATAGTACAGAGGCAGTTTAGAGATCCCTGCATCTGCGACTTATCCATTGAGTTTAGTTCATATTTAAAATCTCATGTTGTACATTTAAAACATCTGTTGTTCTGAAAGTTCTTAGCAACAAGGAGGGAACAAAATCCAAAACCAAGATCATAATATGGCTAAATCACTGCTCAGTTTCACTTTTTTATTAAAGCTGTTCTGGGGTTTATGATCCAGCGAAAGTTTGTCCCATTACCAAAAGGAAATGAACATACACTTTGAAATGACTGAGACAATTTAAAGCACAGATTGTCATCAGACAGAGCTGGTGCTTTCAGTAGCTAGAACTGAGCAACGGCATACACTAAAGGCTATCAAAATCATACAACATGACTAATAATCTCAAAGATTTTGGCCCATTAACTACAATAGAAATTAATGTTTTAAAAATACTAAATAGGAATTCCCTTTCTCTGTCACAGAAATGGTACAAATAATTCCTTTTAAGACCAACCTGCAAAGTTCTATCTTTTTTTCTAATATAGAGATACAATGCAACCTGAAAAACTGAAAGTACTTTTACAGCTAAAGAAAAACAGCAGCAATAAAAACTTATCAAAAGGTAACTTGTTTTCTCCTCACTAGAGACCAGAATGTTAAAAAAAAGGAAAAAAAATAATAAAAATGAAAAGGATAGAATAAGATTAAGTATTAATTTTATGTATACAGATTTATATTTTTCACATAATAGAATGAAAGCAACCTGCTAAAACATTTATACCACACATGGTCCTAGCCTTCCTCTTGACTCTAAAGCTAGCTGAATGATATTTCAACTTGAATATCCTTGTTTCACACCTGCCTTACAACAGCAATGTATGTTTAAGTTATTACATTATGCACGTGTCCATATGACATGCCAGGAGTTAATGTGTCTGATCGGTAAAGAAAACAATGGCTTTCTATTACCAGTTAACCAGTATATTGTGCATATGAGTGCTCTACAGCACAACTGCTGGGAAATCAGACATACCACATACACTTCTTTGACTGCTGCCAATATTTTCCCCTGTGTCTAACTTTCACACTCTACTTGTACAAACTCTTCTGAGGATTCCTCTACCTTATTTGTTCCATTAACCAGATCTAAGCACACCTTCGGCACACCAGCTGCAGATAATCCTTTCTGGAGAATTCCACAAAAAGGTCAGCTATGCTTGTTAAGATATTTAAGGTGTCTGTTTTATTTAAATCAAGTTTAAAAAAAAATAAATTGAATGGAGTCTAGTAGAGAACAATTCCACATAAATGAAAAACATGTGGAAATGTTCAATAGGTCAACTATGTAAAAACGTGCTATACACTGTGTTTATAGGTATTTTATTCAGACGAGGCTGGCATTAGGGTTTTATTGATATCCTGGTGAAAAGCATGTTAATCTAAAGGTTGCAAACCCCTTTTCTCTCCGTTTTAATGCAGACCACATAATAGCACAGTAACATACAATTATTTTCAAAACATATTAACTTGCACTAAATTTACATTATATTTTGATTGTAAAACACTTCTGGTTTTGCATCCTGATTTATTTGCAGGTGGCCTGTCCATACATGTCATTCCCATTCATATGCCATATGAACATTTCTGAACTTCAAAGCTGACATTATAGATCCAAAAATCAGAATCCTACATTATCTATATTGTACTGCAGGTTCATCTTCAGTCGAAAGTGCCCAACAATTTACTGCAACTAATTGGACAATCTGATCCAAATAACATAGTGTCTAATTTTGCTGTGCCTGGGAACATCCAAAATTTGGCCAAAAGCAACTAGGCTAAGTCTAAACATGAAAGTCCAAATGAAAAAAAGCTATCACATAACAAAGACCTTGAGGGTACAACAGAAACAACTGCACCCAGAAAACAACTTAAGAAAGGTGGAAATTTGTGCCTTTAAACAATCACTGCTTTCAGTGAAACTAATGATATGACTGTAAATAAAATCTGATTTAGGCTTGGTAGTATATTGAGGCCTCTCTTTCTTGCTTCATGATGAGTTGGTTTTAACCACCCTGCACTCAATGGACTTGTTGAGGAGGTCCAGTCACAGCTGAAATCCTATGCATCCTCTTTTTAGCTCTGATTAGACTTTGGACTTTTAAAATAATGAATCTGAAAGCAATCCACATTTATATAGCTCTGAAACTGTATCAATGCAGCACATTATATTTATGTTTGCTCCTATAAATCATGCCAGTTCTGTATAGAGCATAGTAACCAGTTAGGTAGTGCTAGGTGCCAGTTTGGTACTACTAGGCAGTAGGAATCTTGGTATAACACATACTATTCACTTGAAACTATCACCTCGGGAACTGTGCTTATCCAGCTATACCACTAATGCATTTAAGGAACTAGAAGTCCTATAGGAAATGCATGAGCAGCTATGGCAGGAAGTTGTTAGCTGCTGGGCTCACGACTCAGAAATCTGCTTTCCATTTACACCTGCTCCAGCCAGAGTCTGTAGAACAGAAACAAATCTTTGATTAAAGTTGGGAGGTGTAATAGTAGGTGTGATTGTAGAATACGGGAAAACATTTGTGGGTTACGTCCTTTCTCAGACACTATTTATTTATGAAGCAACCATGGATACTGAATTTTTATTTTTATTTTTTTAAATCAACAGGCATGTATGATACAAAGGGCCAAATTTAATGAGATACCTGTAGTACAATTGATATTATTTGCTGTCTATACTTGTCTTCATAATAAACATGTTTAATACATAAAACTAGGTTATAAACCTACAATAGAAACCTATTTGTGGTTTATGTTTATATTAACTAGAGAAACAATATTGTACAACTTTGTTTTCCATTTACTAGTTTTAGACTTGGAACAAAATTTTTATCTAAATACAAAACAAAAAAAAAAATCAAGTGAAAATAAAAGCATCTTTTATCACAGAAAGAACTGTATTTTGCAATAAAAGGTCCTGTTTTGCAATTGATACAAGTGAGAAGAAAACCTGAGTACTAAATGTAATAGACAGAATTTTCAAACTACACATTTATTTTTTCATGGATAACAGTACTTCCAAGGAACCTGAGAGAACAGGGGGATATAAAAAACTAGAAAAACTAGAAAAAGTTAAGACTATCTTCTATGCACAATTAATTCTGCTTGTAACATGTCAAAAAATAATAGCATTTTATTTCAAAGGTATAAAAAGGATGTTCATCTACACAGCAGGCCTCAATAAAAAGACACAGACCACACAAGTTAAAATTGGAAGTCCAAATTTGGGGTCAAACAGATGCTGGAAATGCTCCACTCATATGAACTCATCTCTTAAAAAAGAGAAGTAACAAATGCTCCCATTCTCAATAAATTATGCTAACTCCACCATTTACAGAAACAGATACTTCAAGGTTCTATGTCAATAGTCAAGTAATTTCAAATCCTTTTTTTCAGACACTGATTATTCCACTGAAAAGGTAAGGTACCTATCCATCGGAGCATGAACCCACATATTCCATTAGATTATATTCAAGATTTTAAATGACAGCATTTATGACATTGATCTGAGAGCACTTATTTCAAAACACATCTAGAAGAATGAAAAGAAAAAATATGAGAAGGAATGTACTGCTTTTTAGAAGTACCATTAAGGGTAATTCTTTTTTATGATAAATTATTTTGTTAAAATCCTACCACAGGATTAATCTGTTAGAAGATGTTTCTACTAAACACACTTAAGTCAGATTTTCCATGGTGAATCCTAAAAATCATCCCTCCACTTCATCCTTATATATATTTCAAAAAGAAATTACCTATCTACTATGTTATCTTCTTCAAATTATGCCTAACATCTGCTACAATAAAATAAATCTATATTCCCTATTTTTTCTTCAGTCTTTCCAGTGTTGAAAACATTGTCCCATCCCATAAACATGACAAAGTATATACACACACATATACAACACTTTTCTGTGTTTTTAATATTAAATTAGTAGCTGCCAAGGAAAAAGAAAGGCATTCTAGATTTAAAAAAAAATCCTGCACAAGCTACTGAGCTACTCAAGTATTAGGCATGTGATGCATGTCAGCCTCCTCTTTGCTGCCTACATGACTGTTTACACCAGTGCTGATGCACATATATTGACCATTTCAGCACAGGAAAAACCTCACCCAAGGATAACAATTTTTTTTTTCTCATGCCAGGCTCCAGAATCTGAAAGTGGTATTGATCATTGAATTCCTATATGGTTAGTTGACATATGCCAGGGTCAGATGATGTTTACTGCAATTCAGGACTCCCTACCTGTTACTGTATGCTTCAAAGCAAATTGTGTATCTCATTTGTCCCTTTCTCTTCCCCTTTCTCCCTCTTGTTCAACAAAAATTGAGAGAATGTCAAGTCTCAAAGATCTCAAGAAACTGGAACTTGATGAGAAAACACTGGCCAGCTGAGATTCAAATGACTTTGTGATTCTAAATACTTAGATTTTTTTTTTCCCTCCTCTCCTTGCCTAGTATCAAAATTGCATGCAACAATTTTATTACTTCTGTCAGAAAGTAACCTAGGAAAGTGCATACTTCCTAGCTGCTTTATTAACCTAGGCCACATGAAGGATGGCATTTCAGGGTATCTCAAGGATCAAGTCATGGTCAGAATGTACCTAAGCTTCACCTCAATTAAGTTTCATTATGTTTTTCAAAAGTTGCATGCTTCTCCAATATTCTGATCCAATAAATTTGCTGTACTGAATCAATTTGAATGTCCATAGGCTCTTTTTTTTTTTAAACAGGTACTTTTTAATTTACTCACCTGTGCAGACAAACCAACTGAAACTCTGGAGGATGGGGAAGAAAAAGGGCAAATTCAAGAGTATAGAGAGAAATGACAAAAAGGAGAAGATTCATCAGAGAAGTGAGATAATCCTCACATTACCTTTAACACATATTTCCAAGATCCATTCCTGCTCTTCTATTCTTACTTTTTCTTGAATTTTAAACAGTCATTACATATAATTAATGAGACTACTTTCTAAGACACAATTACTTTCTGCTTGCCATGATTTCTTCCGCCTTCATAATTTTAACTTCCAAACACTTCAGCAAGTCCCATTTAATTAGAATATCACACAGATAATATTTAATGAAACGTTATACATGAACTACAAATCTCTGACAATTCAGGCAACAGTTGTCACTGATGAGACAGACCCATTATAAGACAACTAAATGCCTACAGTTAAGCAACCAGAGCTGCTTACTTTCATCCTAATCAAATGCCTTAAAATGACACATAAAAACAGACCAACTTTTCAAATATTACAAAACTCCTTTTAACTGAAACTAGTTTGGGCAAATACAATGCCCAATATGAATGATCAATCTTCTCATGATACATGCATAATTAAATGAACATGCTAATGTAAGCTTCTACACAGAAATGCATTTGCAAAAAGAATTTCAACGAGGGTAACCATTCAACGTACATAAATATGAAATTTGAAATGCAAGAGAGATTCCAACAAAGAAGCAAAGACATTAAACACTGCCAGTGAGGAGAGGATGATATATATGAAAGAGAAACACAAACAAACTGAAGGTGGTGGAATTTTTCAGAGACAGAATGAAAACAATGTAAAATTGGGAAAGATAATGAGACGAGTCACGTAGTATAATCACATGGGGTAGCATTTGGTACAGGGCATATTATTTGCAACAGTGATCTGAAGATTGAAACTCCACAAGCTTACTTCCTCGGATTTGATCTGAACAAGATTTTCAAAAGCACTTAAAAGCAACTCTGCTCTTTCTGAATAAAAACCCCGAAACTTACATTACTCTTGAAAACACACCAGCTCTTGAAGCAAGCATTTAAACCACATGCATTTTATTTCTTACAATTTCCATTCAACTCATTTATGTGGGCAATGGGTGAACTGCAAGAATTTTTGGTAGCCTTATCAGAAGATATTAATAGGGAATAGGAAATCTTATAATGAAAAGCATGATGCACAGCTCAAAACCCTGAAATAAAACTGTTTTCCCTAAACATCTGGCTTTCTTTTGTGGGATTTTATGTCCATAATAATAAATACGTCAGGTTTAGGAGTGCCAGTTTATTAAGCATTTAAAAATGGCTAAGCTACAGCAGCTGCTTGGATCACACAGCATGTCCAAATAGACCAAATGTTCCCTGTTGGTAACAGTATATTCAAATACAAGTATTACTATTATGGATTGATACTAATAAACACAAGGTTTAATTTTAAATGGAGCTTAAAAATCCATTTCCTTCCCTTACCATTTGCTATTTATTTTTTAGCTACTGAATGTTCCTGGACAGTTAGCAAAAATCTTAAACATTTCATCACTTTGCAGTACCGTTGAAGGCTTCGGATGTAACAGTACAGTATTTCTGAATTAAAGTTACTTTTCTGGAATCAAGTAAGTAAATACATACCATGTCTGTATATTTTTCTTTTCAAACTTTCATTTTAGTTCATGCCATACAGTTTCAACTTACCAATTGCTATCATCTGCACTGAGGCTGAGGGACAGTGAATGAACAGGCTTTTAATGTCACCACTACTACTTCCTACTCTCTCGAATAGACTTTTTCACTCCTTTGAGCCTATGAAGATGATTAAAAATATTTTTCATCTGGATTTAGTTTATAAAGTGTGCAAACTCCATTTCTGAAACTAGGCAATGTTCACAACCAACTAATTAGGATTTTTGACCCTTTGGTAATCATTTGGATTAGGCCACTAGGAATTTTAGTGCTTGAAAGGAAATCTCTGGGTAGCAAAAGGACAATTGAATTGTTAATTAAACTTGCTTTAGAGAATCACTGCATATCAGGTGCAGCATGGAGAAGGAAAAGAAGTTAACAGTAGAGCTATGAGTCCTCTTGGTTAACAACTAAGAGCTGTAGATAGCTCCCACAGTCTATTTATCAGGTTGGTTAGGTCTTCTAATTTAGAGTCCGTTACAGTGACTGTATTGTAAAAATTAACTTTGTTTCCAGTTGGACATGAAATAAGGAAGTTATGGAAGACAAAGCTCTTCAAGAATAGCTGCATATGACCACCGTAACGACTGAAAGAGGATTAGGTCTATTGTACACACATGACAAATATAAAAAAACATACAAATACGTAAGCATCTCAACCTTTGCAAAATATGCAAGTCTCATCAAATATTCCAGTGTCATTGACTAGCCCCTCTCAAAATTAGGAACAAGATCAGACTAATGAAGACATGATCTCTGCCTTCTGCCCACAATAAGACTGAATCCAATCTATATAATAACTTTGAGCATTATCCTGCAATATGCATTCTAGTATTTACATGTGAATGGCATTTTTTTGCCTAACATTTTTCTGTGGTATAAGGATGACAATTAAACTAAATCAAGCCAACATGAAAGAAGTTTCCTTCTAAGAATTATTTTAATCATTTGGAATTTTTGGAAAAAGAATTTTAGAATCCAAAACACAGCCTGCCTGCATCAAAACTAAGTTAACTAAATGCGATTTTTCTTTTCCTCCAAGAGACACTGCCAAAACTGCTTTTTAGGTTTTGAGATGAATTTGTTGTGATTTATTACTAGAAAATAAAATTTAGAGCAGAAAGCTAAGCTATTTGTAACTAAGAATGGGTGCAAATTATCATTGACATTATTCAATGGATTTCACAGCATCACAAAAGAGATTGATATGAACTAGTTTAATGTGTTTCTATTCTATTGAATGCTATTAAAAGCAATAAATGTTGAAAAATGCTACTTTGCAAGTTTTGGTTTCCTCTACAATGAATTTCAATAAGCCAAGGTTTTCTATAGCTTTCCATACATCATTTTAAAAAGCACTAGAAATAGGAATTGTTATCCAAAACTGCTAAATCTAGAGTATTAGTTAGTATGAAATTGTGTAAGAAAGAATCATCTAAATAACTATAAGCAATTACCTGGGTTAAGACATTGTTTGGTGTGGTTTACTTTACATACAGCTCTTCAAGCTGTTATTTCAGTAAAGGTAGCTGATGCTCCCCAAAGCACTTGCAGCTGCTCACCTCAACCTTCCTCACCACCTTCTCCAGACCTGCCTACAGTCTGCTTCCTGAACCTATTTCAGACAAAAGAAATGAGGTTACCTTAAGAATTTAAATGGTAGATTTTCGCTGAGCAAGGTCATTCTGTCTGAAGTGGCTTAGACAGCATTCAGCAATTAGCTCCACTCACAAGTCTCAATTGTTGCTAGTCTCTGACAGGGAAAAAAGAGGAGGAAGACAGACAGGAAAAGTATGTGTATCTGTGGAAAGGCTATGGATTATTTCTATGAAAGACTGGATATCTGTGACCTAAAGCATTAGACAACTACACTTGTGAATTCTTATAAACAATATTTCAGGGTATCTTTGGGCATGAAAGCCTGTCTGGATTGGTGAAGTCACCAGACACAACGTGTTAAGAATTGCTGGTCTTGTTTCCCCATTTAATCTCTTGTTGAGGGGGTCCCAAGGTGCTCTTTAATTGTGTTTATACAGCAAAGCAATGATATATCACATGTGGCAGTACAAAAATATTTTCATGTTGATTATATAGGTTCTTATATAGATTCTTATAACTCTGATTAAGCTACTTCTCCTGTTTTAACTTTACAGCTGGACTTTCAAATTTACTGTGAACCTATAACTGAACACTTGCAAAATTTGCACTCACATAATTAAAAAATATCAGCAAAAATTACAGCTGGTTTGGTTTCATTTTAATTGCATTTCCTTTACGTGATTATATTAAAATAAAATTTAATTCAAATGTCTACAGTGCATTTATTGCATGTACCTTCACAGACAAAAGCAAGCCTGTTCCCCTGGTGATCACCCATTCAGGTGGCAGAGTACCTAAGACTAACTGCAAGCCCCTGCAGAGACCTAATTCTATTTATCTCTTAAGAAAAGCAGATTGCAATTGTTTTGTATCATACTCGTTGTTACAATGCTGCACTGTTTCTAAGCACAAATTACATTAATATTATCAGTTATAGTCTTAATCATAGCAGATTCAATTCCCAAAGTAGTTAGTTTCACGTGTAAACTACCATATGAAGAAAATTCTCTTTTCTTTTGTAATGCCTGAGAGACTTCTAAGGTTTTGGTTAGGTTTTTTTTTGTTTGTTTGTTTGATTGGTTTCATAATTGTATAATTCAGCATTGTTCAGAGAAGTCCTGGGTGTGGCCAAGAAAAACCCTCTAATGGTTTCCACTGCAAATGAAAGGCAATTTTTTCAGATTGCAATCTAACAAATTAACATTATTTTACAAATATTTTTGGAAGGAACATAAAATTTATTTTGCTGGAGTAGGATGAGCTACATTTGAAGCTGCACACTTGGAGGAAAAAATATCAGTTCCCCATAAATACATGATTGTTACATGAGTTAGTATTTATGTTGCAGTATTGAAAAATGAGAGGATAACTAAATTGCAGCCTCCCTGCAGAACATAGTCTGAAGAAAGAAAATTTGTTAGGTTTAACTCCTATGAATACACTCCATACACAGCAATACAAAACACTGACTTTTAAAAGCAAGGAAAAGGCATCTCAAGTCTCAAAAGTTGAAACAATTATACATTCCTAAAAAAAAAAAAAAAAAAAAATCTCAGATTTTGTTTGTGAAATTGCAGCTAACAGAGTCCTGTAAAATCTTTTTAATATCTATTTTACACATAAATATATCCACTGTTATACACAAACTGTATGTATAAATGTTCATAGGTACCCTAATACTATATACTACGCAAGGAGACTGCGACTTAAATTCAGCAGTGCTAAGGATTTGCTTAATTTGTTCTGAATTTGGGTAATAACTATAATCACAGTAGATTTTGTATTGTTTAGCATGTATAACAGCTTTGCTTAATGTGAGAATTTTCTTAAGATACAGTTGTATAGTAGACAAGGTAGGTAAGATGTGAAAGTTCCTTGGGCACGCTTCTATATACTTTGCTGACTTAGGAATTGCATATGTGGCAGAAGTCAGGCATCCAATAAACTATAGATTCCTTTTTCACTTTTAAAAACATATTATTTCAAGAAAAATTTATAGACACCAAACAACAAGCCAACATAAAACATTTCTGTTCAAATGATCCCATTCAGCCTGTGCAGAGACCTCCAAAAACTGCAATAAGTATCATGCACCACGTGTCAGACACAACAGTAGAAAGCCATGAACACTTACTCCTAATTGGTTTGCACTGGTTTCTGCCACTGCCAAGAAGCATTTGAAGTCAAATGTGCCTGTTTGCATGTATATCCTGTGCCTATGTAACTTTCATACTGCAACAGAACATATCAAAGTTTTTGCACACTATTTTCAAAAGCAGTTTAATAAAAGCAAATGAACCAGAGACATTTTTTTTTAAAGAAACAGCACTCGGCGCCCAAATTCCATTACAGTTCAAAGGAATTTAAGAGCTCAACTCCCTTAAGGTCTTTAATGTAGGTTAGCCACATACCATTTATCAAAACAGTAACTATTTGATCCCCACTTGTGTAAAAAAAGATGGGCGCCAAGAGGCAGCTTCAGCATCTTAAAGTCAGTGATTTACATATATCAATTTAACCTTATATATGGTGCTTCCACAGTCATTACCTAATAACTACTTTATTGCTTCCTGACAGGGGCCTCCTCCACTGTACCGCAGCCATTAAATAATACACTCGGGCTCCCACACCTCTTCCACATCACAAGTCTATCACCGGATCACTGACCAAGCAGTTGTGATCCTAAGCTGGTCAGAGTTCAGAAAAAAAAGCTGAAGACTACACCAGGTATGGTTTATCCCTTCAAAAGAACTCAGGAAAATTTTCATAGAGTCCTATTACATCAATTGGGTGCACCCAAAACAATTTTTTGTGTATACTGTCTTCATAACTGTAAAAATAGTCTTAACACCGCACAACGTCTTTGAGGGAAGGAGATATTTGAAAAGTGGAGGCTCACATGTTTTTCAGGAGATCTTCCTACTGTGTCTCGGCATGGCTTTTTAATGTCATCTAGGCAATTTTTCATTCCTGAATTCTGCAGTTCTTCCTACACTCTGTAGGAAAAGTAATTGCCTTTCTTCTCACCAAAATGGTAATAGCATGTAACATTTAACACAAAAGCAAAGAACGTAAATATACGAAGCAACTACTCCCTCAGTATAGATCAGCAAGAAAGAAACCCACAGCAGAATCCAGAGGTTGACCTCATGTTGTTTTGTAACATAAGCACTTTCCACCCAAAGGGCAAAAGTCAAGGAGGGTTTGATTGTGGAGTCAAAATAGTCCTACCACTCTGTTATTTTAGCCTCCCCTTCTTCCTCCTGATTATTCTACACAACATAACCTACAGCATTTAGTGATAAACCTGCTGGCACACAATTTATAGAGAAACAACACTTGACTTTCTCTCAGACGCTTATCTTTTTAAGCAGTCAAAAGAAAAAAAAACCTTACTATATATAGTGACTCCTTGGTGTCTAGCCTTCCTCCTCTCCCCTTTTTTTTTTAAGTATACGCATGGGACATGAAGGTTTTAAGGTAGCACAACAGAGAATAGTTCACTTTCCCCAAAGGATGTAACAGATACAGCTTGTAACGCATAGCTGACCGTGAAAAGTAACTACAAAGGGATGGTAAGATCAAATATCTTCCCTAAAAGAAACGAAAGCCATTACATTTATATCATTAAGAATTAGTACATACCTGCATGTGGTTCAAACAAAACAAAGATTATTCCATTATAAGAATAATTTAAGGCAATAACAACAGCTTATTTTTATAACTAAACAAGTATAGGAACAGAAAGGGAAGCAAAAAGAATTACTAAGGAAAAAACTTCCCTGTTTTCATGAATCTGAGAAACAACAGCAACTGATGTGCGGAAAAAATAACGGAAAATGTAAAAGATATTTTTTTAATTACTATGTCAACCAATGGTAGAATTTATTTATTTAAAGGAACATCTCTAGTATTGCTATATGATTACCTTACACATTGTACTATTAAATTCTGTGTAGTCTGATTTTATAACTAGACAAATCAATATCCAGAAAATAAGACACTTAAAAATTGTAAATAGCATCCCAGCACTAATTCAACTAGCGAAACATTTCCAACTCAGATTTTTAAGATATCAAACTGTTATTCTATCACTGATATAACCAACAATAAAAAATAAGACACTTCCCCTCAAAATTTAATCTGTAGACCAATGCTGACTCAGATTGGAGACATAGCATTTTATGGTGTCACACAAAGGTCATATTCGGTACTATATGTGGGTTTCTCTTTTTGCATCCAATGACACTACCAAGAAAGAGCTGAAGGACCTCTAAGAAGGCATGAAGGAGCAAGGGAACACTGGATTGCAAAAAAATTAATACCTATTGCAGCCTGCATTCTTGAAAGACAGCGACCAGAAAAACTGGTCTCGTACATTTCAGCCAAAAGCAAATACTTTCAACTTGCAGGTGATGTGCACAGGAAAACACCACTTAGTAATGCACAGAGAATTCCAGTTTAAACAAGAGAAAACAAAGCAGCAGTGATTTTGCATAAAGAAATGAACCCAGAAAAGAGTAATTTGAAATTTCATCAAAATTTTAGAATTTTTTTTTAAAGTTCTATTCTTTAGTTTATTGTAAGAACAAGAAAAGAAGAAAAAAGGCTTTGTTCCATGTACTACACCCCTGCTCTTATTACAGGATATGGATATATATATATCTCCATATAAAACCTCTTCTATCTTTCACAGCTTCTATCTGCTTATTTTCTAGACAAAATAATATGTATTTTTAATCACTTACCACAAAACAATAAAAAGAGGCTACAGGAAAAAAAATAAATCTGGATTTACACGTCTTCAAAATATCTAAGAAAAAAAAATATCAATAAGAAAGAATAATATCAGCTAATTCCAGCTGTGGGTTCTGCATGGCTACATGTGGATGACGTATGACCCAGTATGAACCTAAACTGACTTTTTTACAACAGGTTGAGTTTGCAGAATTGAAATTTACAAAATCAGTGGTTTGCATTTTTTTTTTAATAGAAAAACAGATCACGTTTGATTTAGAAACTTTCATCAGAATACTTTTAGAAGCTACAAGCGATATTACTATTTTATTCTAGAGTACAAAAAAATGTCTTTAAGGAAACACTTTATTTTTTTTTTTTAATTTAATCTAGCTTTTAATCAGTAACTCCTATGTGGTTTCAAAACTCAACTTGCTCACAATCTGCAGTCAACATATGGTGACTATTGAAGTTGACCATAAAAAAAAATTAATCAAATTAAATGTACTTGAGAAAGATGTTGACCTTTGGAGAGAACATAATTGAGCACTTTCTGTGAAGGCTTCTGCAACACACATCTCCTATCTGCTTTTCATAGCTTTCTATCACAGATTAAAGGACAATATGAAATAAGGTTAATGCTATCCTAAAAACAACTGTACAGAAAGTGCACCTATAGGCAGTGGCAATAACTTGACTTGGCTCTTACATCAATAGGAGTGAATATTCTCGTGTGCTGGCCATATGCAGCCTGCGTAACAGCGTTAGAACTATGAAGAAGTAGCCAAGGGACTCGTTTATATCTGTTTTTGCAGATGAGACAATTTAATATGAGGATCCATGGGGTGCAGGGCTGTAAATCTTTCACTGAAAATTACACATGGAGACAGAAAGCAACAGAATTATTGCAATACTTTGAGCCTAACAATTAACATCTCAGAGCTCCTATAGCATCAGTACAGGGTGCCAGAGACACAAATCACTAGCCTGAATGAAAATTAAAATGTTTTATTTGTATAAAAACATGAGAAAGGATGACTTAATTAGAGAACAAAACCCTCACTATATCCAGTTGATTTCTAAGGTTTTTTTATCTATGAGACAACAGTATTTTAAATTCCACCCCTCTGCAATAAAAGGCGTGAGTTATCATTCAGTATCACAGTAAGCACAATAATACATCAAAGGGTTTAGGAAAGATCCATTTTATGGAATATCTAAAGGTTATCATCAAGTAAAACAACACTTATTGCCATTTCACTAATCCAAACCATCCTGCCTCCACCAGCATCTCAAAAGGCAGGCAGGCTCACCACTCTCTTAGCACACCTTTACCAGAAAGAGACTGCCATGAGTCTCCTACTGCTAAGACAAAAACATTTTATGATATTATGTAGAATATTTTAGAGAGTTTACCGTAATAATTATCATACCTTTACAGAACTGAAACCTAAGTGTCTCTGTTCAATTCAGTCCTGCCCAAAAGCCTTCTCAGTGATCTACAGGTCTTTAAAATTCTCCCTGCCTGTGGTCTATGTTCTCCTGAGGTGGGAGATCATGCAAATACTCTGAAGCACAGGATGTCTTCAAGACTCAGAACTTAATATTACTGTTTCTCTGAGTTTAGGCTATCCACATACCTTGCCTGCCCAGCAGTAAAGAGATTAAGCTTCTTCCAGCCCTCCTTCCTTATCAGCACCAGTCTCATGACATTTTAAGGGCAGGTGAGATCAATAATCCCTTGGGCCAGGCAGCATGCCTAGCTTTCCATGTTGCAGGTGAGTGGTCTAGGATGTCCTCAAAGTTTTTTTCTGTAGGGCTGTGACTGCATTACACTGGAATCAACGCTAAAGGTGATCAACACCTAAGCTCAACAGATGGCAAATCTGGCCTTCCTGTGCAGAGCAGGTCCAGAATTTCCATGTTAACCATTCTCCAGCGGGGAAAATAAAATTATCAGGTCCCTAATGTGTAAGGCTTAAAGGCAAGGGTCAAGCATCTATCTTGGGCATTATACCACTATATAATACTACATTATACCAGAGAGCCTCAATTTCACCAGTGTTCCTGCACCACAATCTGTGCCATAAACCTTCAGAAACATCTAAACACAAAACACAAGGTGGAGGTGTGTTAGGTGGAACCTAGGTTACCTATATTTGGTGTTGGTCCCCAAAAAGAGACTTAGGTAATAAAGCCTCTGTTGAGGTTATGGAGTCAATTTTCTCTGCAGTGTAGTTAAGAAAAGCTTACATAATAAACAGAAGCTGGTAGTAACAGCTAATATTATTACCTACTAGGATTTAAGCATCATAATTAACTATGCAAGGCATATGTGTGCATCTACCTTTTGCAATGCCAGTCTAGATGACACATCACTTTTGAAGAAGCAGGAGACAGGAATCACTCCCTTTTCTAAACTGAATCAAAACCACGCCCTCCTCCTCAGAATAGTAAACTGCCAGGCTGCTGACAATTTTTATCTCTGAACCTCCCTCTCCAGGACATGTTAGGCATTTTTACAGCTTCTAAAGCAAAATCTTCCAAGAAGTATTATCAGAATATAGCTTTTACTGCTCCCCTCGCTCCCAATGAAGCAGTGATTCAGCTGCAGAACAGTAAGGCTTAAAGCATGCAGAAAACACTGCTTTGCATGCACGCAAACACTGTCTCCTTGTACGCCATTGTCTTCGCTGTCTCCACTTTCTCCCTCCTATTTTGTCTGGTGACTGAAAGCCCAGGCACAGGCTGCCATGCTGCTCTCCATTTATACAGTACCTACTAGAACAGGGTCACAGCCTGTGAAATGAACTCCAGTGCACTACAACACTATAAACAACCACCACCAACGGGCCTGTCAGAGCACATTAAGTAAGTATATTTTGGTGATGTAAGTAAGTATATTTTGGTGTCCTTCTCATAAACACTCCAGTTGCGAGGGTATGACTCAATCAATATTCGTACCTGAACTCTCAGTCCATTAGTCTTGGTACACTTAGTGAACTTCTCTATTGAACTGTGACACTGTACACACCCGTAGGTGGTCCTAGTTGCATGGGAGCATGGAGCTGGGAGAGGGGAGGTTACAACTTTGTCTCCACTCCTCTGCTATTGGTAAAGCCATCCTTATGTTTCAACCATCAGACATAAATTGATGAAGTATACAGGACCTCACTGGCATTTAGAAGATTTTTCCCAGCAGTAGCTGGTTGTTACTGCTTGGTCTAGACACAAAGAATTTAAGAAGTTTCCTTGTAACCCCCATGGGAAATGGCCAACTGTGAAAACTGCTGGAATTTCCTGATAACCACAGCGTCCTGCCCTGTACTTGAGAATAAACAATGCTGACAGCAGTAGTGCACCAGAAGTAGACTTTACCAGCTTGCTGCAGCGACAGGGAACTTCCATCTACTTTTCACTTTTCCTCATTATGAGAACTGACACGTGTACCAGGAGCTGTTCCTGACACACTGTTACACATTCCCACAGTTACACAAGTAAGTATATATAGAAGAACAGAGAATATATAGCAAAGCAGGATTATTTAAAAAGCATATAGCCATTCTTATTGTTTCTTTCATTACACATCCTTAGGGCAATACCATAATCAATACTCTCCTCAGTCTATTTTTATAGAGTAATTATGCTAAAATAAGATTTAAGGTACTGTATGAACTCGTGCATGGGAAAGAAATAGTATTTAAAGTATACTTTAGCCCACCTTTACCTTAAACTACAGGCAGTCGTAACACTGGCTTTACAACTTTTCTTTTTAAATCAGCATAGACTCTGAATTTTACTGACAGAAAGACCAAGAGATAAGATAACCTCACTTCATTCCTGTACACTTCTTGCAATAATAATAATAATTCATAGAATTAAAAAATCAGAACTAAGAAATGTACACTACATCTTTTTTAGCTATATGCCCACCACTACCTTTTCCTTCCTCTGAAAGGAAACCTTTAAATATCTGGTGAAAATTATTTTTATGCAAGGAACAAGATGTCAGGCCATGAACTCAAAAAAAATTTCATGCCACCTCCCAAAACTATGCTTGCATTCTTAAGAAGTAAAACTGACTGAATTTCAGGATAATTTGGTTTCCCCATACAATTCTAGAGATAAGCGATCAGTTCAAGTCGCTGCATGTTTACCCATCATCTGACTGAACGTGGTAACATGAGTGTTAGCTATGGTGACACACCATTACACATAGCCTGTTCTTCCTATCTGATGTATTCAGAGTTTGTCAAAACCGTACTTCAGGACTCCAGGAAACTGCTGCATATCTATCCGCCAAGCTTGATTAGGCTGCAAAAACAAATGGTGGGGGAGTGGCAGCTACCAAAGACAAGTTCAAAGGCAGGTCAGAAAGTAACAAAGCTCCGTATGAAGGGGGATCAGCCAGCTTCAGCTGCTTGCTCTATCATCAAGCAATATGGTAATGTCTCTCTTTCATCAGGACTACATTCAAATCCTCCATCACTTTATTCCAAACTAAAATTCAAGAGTCAACTAAATATTAAGCAGCAGACCAACAGCAAGTGAAGGGTGACGGTAGCATTAAATGGACTCAAATACTCACAAACATCACCAACAGCTTCTAGGGGACGAGGGTTGTAGGCCACCAGCTACACCTGGTCACACTGGCCAAAACCAAAAAGATGAACGTAGTTGGAAGATGCCCATATAGTATCTTGGTATGGCCTTGTTGGGAAAGGCATAACAGAAGATGGAAATTCAATGGCTAACAGAGGCCAAGAATAAGAGAGAACAGATATACTCAAACCAGGATCACACTTCTGATCACTTTTAGTTGGACTAAGCCAGGCAGCTCATCTCAAATTACATTACAGTACCATGGCGCTTCTGTGAAGTCTGATTCCAGCCCCCGGTGTCTTAGTAACAGTGCCAGACACACCGAGTCGCTCGTGCCTTCTGTCAGGCCATTAAAACGTGCTACAGGTCTCAGACCTGGCCCAGGAGAAGTTTTATTTGACCGCCTGAGCCAGTGAAGGTGGCAGGCACTGAGTGTGCGCTGATGTGCCTGCCACAGGGAGAAGTTGAGTCACTGTTCATCATGCCAGCTGGATTCAAACGCAAGTTTAATAAACTGGTTCACTGCAGTGATCATGCCTGCTTGCTGCTGGCACAAAATGCTTTCATCTCTAAATGTCACAGGCAGGTTAGTGCAGCTTTTTTTTTCTTTTCAGTAGGTGAAAAGACATGTGGAAACTCCAGCTACAAAACCCCAGAATGAAAGAGAACAGAAGAGAATTAATCTACTTTCGATATTGTTTGTCGCCAGCATACACTGGCTCCATGATTCTAGCTCCACATTAGGAAAGGGAAGCACTAAAAATAAGCCTGTCGTTTGTGGTCAGTTATAATTGCTGAAATCTTGGAATAATTTTCAGTGCAAGTTCATTCTGCAAAGGTTTTCTTGGAATGGGTCAGGGAAATATCAAGCAAGGAAGTAACTTCTTGTCAGACAACCTGAAGAAACATGTCCAGACAAGTGAGATGTAACCAGCTCATTGCTTGCCAGGAAAGTTGCACGTAAATGCCACTGAAAATCCTCAAGAAATGCATAATCTGTTCTACCTCATCGGTTGCTAAATTCCGTTTCTGGTTGAGGTTGGTCAATTTTGAAGTATATTGCACTTTAGGAAAAGAACTGATCTATAGATGGGCATAGATCCTATTAGACCTTGTTCAGAGCTTTTTAACAAGATCTCAGTGTGATACTGGCAAACATTCATCTTCTCTTATCACAAACAGGAAGAACAAGGTAAGCAGCAAGGTTTTTGGGAAGAATCTTTGAATCTTAGTGCCCTAGTGGACTGTAAAATATGCTTAGCCCTCACTGCTCACAAAGCTTCCAAAAAGCAAGTTAAACTCATCCCAAAAAGTCTGCCGCTCTCAAATGCTGGTGCCCAGTACCAGGACTTTTATAAAATTCTTGTTTATCTGTTTTGCTGTGTCATTAAAAAAAGGCTAATGATAAAGAAAATGAAGGTGAAGGATTATTTTTCATTCCTCAACCATCAGGTTGTACATGTCTGCTGACCATTGAACTTGTTTTATTTGCAAGGGCAGCAGGGAACAATAACGGTTCTCCAGCAGAAAGGGAAATAGAAACGTTACAGCATCACACATAACCCTCCCCAACATCCTATTAACGATCAAAGGAAAAAAAGATAACCATATTTCCATTGTGGTAATGAAATTTGAAATTCAGGTCATCTTCTTGCTTGCTTGTTGGCAGAATGCAGTTAAGGAGCAAGTCACAATTTCCCACCTCAAACACTCATGCCACATCCAAAGATAATTCATACTTTGCTTCTTCTCTTCCATCAAAGAAACAGTACAGATACAAAATGGGCTTTTAGAAATGTGAAGATCATAAATTTGATCATATTTAAAAAGAAAGCTTGTGTGTTTTTATACACTTTTCCAGCATCTAAATAGGGAAAATGACTTGCTTTGCTCCTGTTCATTCTGGATACAGGTCAGATGTGTCTCTCAACAAATTTGCCTCACCCATGGTCTTACTAAAGATTGCCAAGCCTTCACAAGGCTGTTTCTAAGCTTTGAATATTGCCAAGAGAGCAAAACAGTTTCAATATATGTCAGGGAATCATTGAGGAACTTGAGTATTATTATATTTGAGTTCTATCTGGAGTTGAGATTCAGGAAGGTCTTGTTTTTTTGTGATAAAAACTATTTCCTTAGAAATAGAACAGAAGTATAACTTCACATGGACAGTCATCAAGTGTAGCAAGATAGACAGTTAGGGACATTGACAGTGTCATTGCCAGACTAGACAGCCATGCAAAATACTACACTCTGTCTCACAAGACTCATTACATAAAACTATATAGAAAACAAAACAGAACTGAGTCAGCATTTTCTGCCAGGAAAAATATTAGACAGCTTACCAGCTACTGAGGACAGGAGACTATGAATTCAAAGAAAAAGTAAAAATTATGTGATTCAGGAGCTAAATGTCTCCTCAAAAAGAATTGGAACTGGGATGGATTCAAGTGGCTCAGCCAGCCCACGGCAGGATGCATTAGCAGGATTACTGGAGATGACTTATGCCAGTTCTGTACCTCCGAGTAGGAAATACAAGCATGTTTACGTGCCTGCCTCAGTGCCTTCTTGAACAGCACAGCAGACCTTTTGGTGACCTTCTAATTTCTCTTTCCTAAAGCCATTTGCACATCAAAACTTTAGACTGTGATTTTTTTTTTTTGTTAATATTATGATAATCAATGTTAAATCAATGATGTTGCTTTATACAAACAGTTTACTCTAAATTGATGGCTGTAAATTGTTACCTCACTAGCCAATGTGGAGATTTGGGTGCTACATTTTAATCAAACAGGCCAACTACAATCACAGCTTGGAGACAGACACACAAATTTTGTCTTGAACTAAACGTGATGAACAGAAACATGATAGAAAACATCAAGCCCAACATTCTTTTAAATTATGTGCACAACAAAAATGTCCTAACATAATTTCTGTTGTAGAAGCAATGATTTTTTTCTCCACTCTACAGATTATGTGAGGTCTGACCTTCATATTAGGTCCAAAAAATAGCCGCCCTCTCTAGCCAAATTCCTTCAGAGTTCCCTGATAAGCAAAGACTGGTCCAATGACATAAGTGAAGTTGTTTTGGTTAGATACAGTAGCCTGATACTGATTTCACTTTTCTAGAAACTCTGAAAAGCAGTGTACCACATGGCTGGAAATACAGCAGCTTGGGGTGGAACACCAGATTGCATCTCTCCAGCTCTACTAAAGTTTTTAGTGATGATCCAAAGCGGCATTTGGATGTCATGTGCAATATATATAAAAACCATTATATCTGTTTATTTACCTCAGAAAAAAAAAGGGAGATACATCATTAAATGCCTTCTTTTGATACTTTATAAAAATAATAATCTGTTATATATTCCAGTGCAGAAGCTGGTAGCAGATACTCAATACTAGAGAATAATTCCCATAATAGTAGAGCAAAGTTTTAGAATAAAAATTGGCTGATGAAGCAACAGAAGTAGAGTTAAGCTTTGAAGATTCATGAAGACTGCAGACTGGAAATCTAAAATGTCAGAGCTAATTGCAAATATTTTTAAAACAGGATCCTTGCCTTTTTAAAAATTTTATTTTCCCCACAAGGCTAGAGAAGTCATATGGGGCGCTATCAAATTATTTTATTCTGAAATATTGTTATTAATTAAAGATCTTTCTCTTCCTTTGAACTTGAAGTGAAGAGAAATCAGAGACATCAGTCACCTGCAATGTTTGGAAAAACTCAACTTCTCACAGTCAGGGCAGTGATTCAGATTATACTTGAATTTTCTCCAATATGTCCTTATAACTAGTGAATTTGCCTGCTATTAAGTGTAACACACATAATAAAAATACCATGGTCTAACAAACTAAGTGTGAGACTCAAGTTAAGGAAATTCTCTATTTTAGTCACTGATTACTCCTCAAACTTACTCAGTTCGTCCACTGTGTTTGCTTTAGTTTCTCCATGTGTACACACACCTAATTATCATTTTCTGCATCACACTGGTGTTTTGCTGACTAACGAATCTACAAAATGCTTATGCTCAGATATGTAGAATGATCATACAAAAGTTTTTTCCAGATAGGAGCAACTAGTCCCTCCCCAGTCCCTTGCAATTCTAATTTACATAGCTGCCTCTTGCAAAACACTGTCAAATTTTGGTAAAGACATTCTGTGTCAAGGAGTTAGCATCATTTCTGGAATAGGAAATAAGACAGAGAAACAAGCAGTTGCCTGGCACATCCACATACATTACAGAAAATAAATCAGAGTTAGGATTCACCAGGTCTTTTTCTTAATAAATCTGCACATCATTTCTGCAGCACAAATAAGACTACAGCGGAAAGAGGGGAGAAACTGATTCAGAGACTCCTCCAAAAAGGCTATTATCAATAGAATATAACCTGCTTTGGATACCTGTACAAAGCATCAGAGATATTGAAATGGACTGGCCATCTCCACTTGGCAGATATCATTAAACAAATACAGTTAAACTTTTATTTTCCACCTGCTTTTCTAAATTTCAGAGGTGGACCAAATACAACATTCACTTGATTCTGGGGTGATCAGTTTGTGCAACTGGAAGTACTTTTTCTCCAATAATTCAAAAATAAATGGCTGCATGCCCTTCCACCATTCAAAGGGCTCTAAAGGATACAGGAAACATGCCATTGCCCATTCAACAACTGCTGCAGGTATCAGTCTATTGAAAGCAATCTTGGGAGGTTTAGCTTTAGACTTTCTTCTGCTACCTAATCAATGACCTTTCCTTTGTTGTATCTCTCAAATCTTTTTCCTATTGGAAGGTTCAGCATTCAAGCAATACCACGTGAGCAGATGAAAGTACTGAAAAAGGCAGCAAAAATGGGGAAAACATGAATGTGATTCAGATGCCTTAGGTAGTTTTCAAGATCACAGAAAGTCAGAAAGTCACAATATGAAACCCTTTCTTCCAAAGAAAACACAACTTCCAACTCTTGTTCATTGCTTTAAATGTAGTATTTTCTGTCTTCCACAGTGACAATTTTACCACACTGGTAAAATACAGATTTTTTTTTTTTTTTTTAAATTGAAGATCTTTGTAGTAATTAAGGGTTTAAAGAGGAGTGGAATGGAATCTTTACTCTTGACTGATTATATTATATCCATTCAACATATTTTATAGTGTGCTAAACACAGAAGACTATACAAATGTAAAAAAAAAAAAACTATGCTACTTTTTAATTTTTCTGCTGCTTGATTAATTCTGACAATTTGGGCCATTTGCAACCCTGTGGGCCTAGTATTTTCAGAGTATTAAACTGAACAACAAGTTGTGTGGCACTTGTCAGTTTATTAGAAAAAAAAATGACCCACGGATTTCATTATGAAAGAGGAAGGTCATCAAAAGTTATCAAGATTTGATTAAGCCTCCTTGATCAGAAACGTACCCCTCTGACCTTTTCTTTTCCTGTACTTACAAGAAAGTTATTCCATACAAAACATTTCTTGCAAATGCTCAAATTTCCTGAAGACTGCTGGACTGTTTGTTTTTCCAACTATAAAAGTAGCAAGCAGTAGTGTTAATGATAGCCTACTTGAAATTTGCATGCAATTACACAGCATACAAACAGTAGAATGTTAGTAAATGATTTCCCTTCTGCCCATCAAAAATGTTATATTGTGCATATCAGCAGATAAACATATTTAGATGTATATTTCTGTAAATTATATTGTAAATTACCTTACTTCCAGTATCCCCATGTTAGCAGCTGAATGAATAAGCAGAGAAGATGTTGCCATTCTCTTTAGTGACATCATATTCCATAGGATTAATTTCCACTATAACTTCATTTTTTGTAGTGATGCTTACGCTAGTAATCACTGTTAATGTCATATTCAATATATTTAGCACAACTTTTTGCTAAATTGCTAATGCAATGAGCAAATACTAAGCAAAGAACGAACAGTTAGAAAATTAAAACAAACCAAACCATGGTCGAGTGAATTCTGTCTTTGCTTTAAACACATTAGCAAATATGTACCTTAGCTCCTCATTTCTTTCACATTTCATAAAGCACTATTAACCCCTTCCCCTTGGCTGTGGGTGGGAGCTCAGTGCACCAATAAGATATGTTCAAAACCAGACAGCCTTCAATGAGTTAACTTTTCTTCCACAAAGGTGAAGAGTTTTGCTGACCCAGTGTGAGTCGGCTTGAATAAAATTCAATTCTGCTGTAGTCAACAGGAAAGTAGGAAGGAAAATAGGATTTAACAAACAAAGCATAAAAAGTCCACAGCAGGAAATCATTATTTGGGCAATTGTTCACTTTGTTAAGAGACTGGACTGTATTAATATCTATCAGGACATACTGCTGTGTTTGTGGTTTCTCTTTAGTGCCACGTCTAGTCTAATTAGTTACAAAGTGGTCGTATGGGCAAGCGAAATCTGCAATTGTGTGAGCTTTCTGAAGAATACAGAATACATATGTCATTGATGCATAATCTGGCACCAGCTTATTCTGGTTCAAGTTTGAGTGGTTGTCTAAAATGAAATCAATACTAAAGGAAGCTCAGAATGCCAACAGAAGTGGTTTACAGAAATAGTTTCACTGACCATTACAGCTGCTATGGATTAGGCATGTTAAACGGTTCAGTTCAAGTTAACATTTTTAGTGTAGCTACACACAAATAACTGCAGCCACAGAATTCTGCCTGCATGTTTGCAGTTAAAAGCATTCTAGGAACACATACAACATTGTTCCAAGTTACCATTTTACATTTATCAATTTCAACCATGCGTCTCACCACAAGAAGGTTAAATTAAAATACATTAAAATATAATATTAAAATATATATGTGTGTGTGTATATATATGTGACACTGCATTTAAGAAATAGACTTGTAGACAAAGATCCTGTAAGCCACTGGGCAAAGCCTGACATTCTACAGGGTTTTCAGATCACAGAGCCTTACTCATACAATGATCATAATCATTACATTATGAAACATAAAAAGCTATCAATAATAATCAGTTTGTACTGGAACAGTTCCTTAACTTTCCTAAGTATGAGAGCTGTGATAAACCAGTTTCTTTACTGTATTCTGAAGTTTCTGGATACAAAGCAGCACCACATGCAGAACACTCGCCTCACGATCTAGCTCTATTTTAGCTCCTCTTTATCCAAGTAAAGGGAAATATTTCCCTGGCTGCCTGCCTTACTCAAGCTTATTTGAAGCTACCTTAAAAGATACAACCAGCCTCTGAGAAATGAACTTTTGATTACACACTGCAGGTGGTGAGGTGAGAAAAGGCTTGCAATATAACACAGCCAAACTTCTTATCAGTCAGACAACTTAGATCAATATGAAGGCAGTAGAGTGATGCCAATTTTCGCTGGTTGTGAAAGCAGTTCAATGGATTGAACCGAAGAAAGATTTTGATTTACTCATTTTAGGATGGGAGTGTGGCCCTGCCAAATACTATTTCCCAATACTGCAGAGAATTAAATGAGACAAATGCTGAATATATCACTCCGATCCATTCATTTATAATCTCCTATGGATTTTGAGGAATTTATTAGGGCCACTTTCTTTTAACTATTAACATTTTATCCAGTTCACAGGGCATCATCTACTCAAAAGACAACTGGAAAAGGTCAATATGCACCACCAGCTATTGCAAAATGGATTGCATGCATTGCATTTCACTCCTGACCCAGTAACTCCCCTTTCTCAACACTGATATTTCAGAAAATATTGGTATTTTTAATGTCTGACACTTGGTAGGACTACCATTTGCCAGCTTTCACAGTACTACACTTTGATCACTTTTCAAGGTGTGGGATCAAACCCAGTGTCTGGCAACATTTCTGATTCCCTCTAGACAAGTCTTGTGCTGAAATGTAGAAAACTGGTGCAAGGTTCCTTGTAGCAGTTAAGCCCCACATAAAACCAGGTTGGGAATAAGCTGGTAAGAGACCATTATTATGCGTAGGTTACCTCTGCCTCCTCTGCTTTTCATTTCTCAGCGAGCCTTACATTTGAAAAGTCTCAATCAAAGCAGCCTCGGGCTTTAGATTTACACAAAACCAGTGGTAACATTTGTCTCCATAAGTAACATGGAGGAGATGCACTGGTATGTCTGTTGACCCTCAGCCACAACTTTTCAAAAATAAAGTGCAAATATTAATTACACCTCCTTCAGCATGCTGCAGAACTCCAATACCCTTGTGGGTTTACTAATCTATGTATCACAATCGTGCAGGATTTTCCAAACTTTAAAATAGATTATTTGATTATTCTATCAACCATATATTTATTAAAATTCTGTTTCAAGTAGTATCGATTTAATCCTAAAATAATTATTTCCAGTTTTAGTTTGCTATTTTGAAATCAATTTCAGGTAAGCAGATTAACAGAGATTTTGTTGGAGTTATCTGTAATTTACAAATTCATAAAATCCCTCACATAAATCTGAGGGATAAGCCAGGTTGTTGGTAATAACCTGGATTTACAGAACAGAATTTGGTCTGCCTATTGTGAAAGTTTATATTTTGTATTTACACTGACTGCTTACACTGTAAGTACACTCACACTGTACTTACACTAACTGCTTTTTTTGAAACAATCCATTGTAAAACTAACAACCCAATACTCACCTTTATACAAGATGACAATTCATTGGAGTAATCTTAGGGGTGAATTACAAAGCATTAAACACTTGGCTTCTACAAATTATTAGCAAGAATGAGTTTCATTATTTATTTCAACTTCAGGTACTTGAACACCATCTCAGTGCACTGAATTCTGCTGACAGATGCTGTGGTATTACTCAGGAGAGAGTTTTGTAGGACAAATTCACAAGATGACATTGCAAGTTTTGTGTCAGTGTCCAAGTGCTACATATATAAAACATTCATTATAATTATTAAAAAGGGAGTATGATACATAAGTCAAGACTGAAAAAGAGAACAAGTAATCTTGTAGTTTTAATACTAGGCTGGCTGCTGGCCAGTTTAACTGAAACCACACTATGGCTTTGGGTATATCTTTTGAAACGTATTGAAGATGGCCCTCTGAAAAATGGAAATAGCAATATTTTTTTTATTTGGGATAAGATTGCCTCTTGTAGTAATATCTCATTCATGGTAGCACAATAATAAGATAACTTTGATAAAAACCTATTCTAAAACTTCAGATCACAATCTGTACTGACCTGAATTCAGGATGAAGAAAAGGGGCACATATAGACCTCAGAAACAAATATGACAATAGAAAGAGTGCACTAAGTGCCTGCAAAGTGAAACCTAGGCATATTAAATACAAAAACTAACATGAACATGTAAGGAAAAAGTATCTCCAGCCATTTTATGCTCCCTAAACTATGTTACAATCATTTAATGTCTTTTTCACTTCTTTTATCCAGTGGCATATGAATTGTATTTCAATTACACACCAAATCAATATGAAGACAGTGTAAGCCTTTTTACTCCTTAGACTCATACAATAACTCTGGATATAACAGTCTAAATCAAATCTGCTGCTCAAAGCAGAGTCAACACTGAATTCAGATCAGGTTGTTCAGGCTTTTATCTAATCTAGCTAGTCCTGAAACCTCCAAGGAAGGAGATGCCACAGTCTCACTTGTAAGTCTCTACTAAAGTTTTAATGTCCTCATTGTAAGAAGTTGGTTTTTTGGTTTTTTTTCTTTTTCCCTTTATGTCAATTTGGAACTTCCTCTGTTTCAATTTACATCCATTGTCTGCTCTGCTCCTGCCTTGCAGCTCTGTGAAGGGCCAGGCTCTTTCTTCTCAAAACCTCCTTCTTAATACTTGCAAGCTGCTCTCAGGTTCACTCCGAGCATCCTCTTTTCCAGGCAAACAAGTTCCCTTTCCTCAGCTTCTCCTCATAGGCAAAGTGCTCCACCTCTCAACTTCATAGTCCTCTGCTGAACTCACACAGTTTTATCAACATCTTTCTTGTACTGGAGGGGACTAAAACCGGACACAGTATTGACAATGTGCACATTTCCAGGTTGGTTTGGGGGTTTGTTGTTGTTTTTATTTGGTTGGGGTTTTTAAGGTAACAATGGCTTTGCACAATTACTTGAGCTAATCTAAATATAGTCATTAACCAAAAATATTAACATAATGGATTACTAGGAAAGACCTCATGGCCTGCATCCTGGTACTGTTGTGAACTTCTAAGATAAAGAATATTATTTTTTAAGTATGTAGTTTATTTATACTTTCTTTTTTATATCAAGATTTGTCATTTTTCACTGGTTTAGGAGTGTCTATTTTAACGAATAACTATTTTTCAATATAGTTTTGTTCAGAGATCAGGTCTGTTTTAGAAGCACTAGATATCCTGCATATACAGAACAAGAATGTTTTCTTAGTCCTTTTGCTATTCAAGAAAAAAAAAATTGACAGATACACGGATTAAAATCCAGATAAGCTTTTTATATTTGATTAATTATCATCTTCTCTAACTTATCATAGAATCATAGAACGGTTTGGGTTGAAAGGGACCTTTAAAGGTCATCCAGTCCAAATCCCCTGCAAGGAGCAGGGACATCTTCAACCAGATCAGGTTGCTCAGAGCCTTGTCCAACTTGGCCTTATTTGTGGAATAAGTCCTGCATCAGCTATAATTATTCTGTTAAACCAAGTACTAAAGCCACTCTCATAAGCCTCTACTAGGGTTTTTTCTCTGTTTGGACCACACACAATTTTTCCATCTATCAAACTCATGTTATATTCAGTCTCCTATATTCACAGTATAGAAAACTTTCTTCCTGGCCTACCACTATGAATTTTAATCCTTCTCCATTCCTATCTTTTAGAAAGCAAGAACCATCACTGTTGTCTTCATACATGTCAGTCACTGTTTTCTCATGTCACATTTTTATCAGAAGTCTTATGAATATAAAACCTTTTTCAGACTAAACCACCAAAACCCAACCAGCCCTCCAGTAACAAAGTTTGCCTTATTTGGTCTCATCTTGATCTTATCTGTTTATCGGTACCATCAATCTTCTCCCTCAACCAATGTAAGACATTTGAAAAAAAAAAAAATTGCCTTAAATCTTTTTGTAGGTAAAAATAATTATTGCAGTGCTTGACTCCTGTTATATACAAAAAGTAACGCAACTATTACTTCATTTGTTAGGAAGAGGTTAACATCCCTCCGTGGGCTCCTTGTAGAGCTCCAGCAGTAACAAAATGTCTTTGTGTAATGTATCAGCATTCCTGAATTTTTGTGGAAGTGGGGGGAAAAAAAAAAAAATCAATATTAAAAATTAAGGAGCTGGAGCCTTTACATGAAATACAGTTGTGTTCCTACCACAAAGCTAAGTGGTTTTGATCTTTCTGAACTTCTCAATCATATGTGACCAAAGAATTCTTCGCAATGAATTATGTTTGCCTTTTATGTTAATGAAAAGCCAACATGGATAATTTATAGAAGCTAGGAACCAAACATTAAAAAAAAAAAAAGTCATAAAAAGGCCATAGGAGTCTTTAATGGGAGAGTCCTCACCACCTAAATTGAACTGTTATACCATATTTTTCTGTCAGATTTATTAAGTTTTATTTGAATATGTTTGAATATGACTTGGCAATGATGTTTGTACAAAAATCCCAAGGAGTGAAAACATTAAAAACCAATAAAAATCAAAGAAATGAATGGTCACAAGAAAAACAAGGAGTCTGTAGAAGACTTCACTTTCTTTCAAAGCCAGCGTTAGGCTTAAATCTCAGTCATAAATATCTTAAATACAACGTCCCTCTTTCACAAAGATGGATCCTGACATTTTGCTTTCTTTTTAGCTTTTATGCTGTAAGTCCTCAGTATACAATGACTTGCTGTAAGGAGTGGTGTTCCACCAAAATAACTGTCATCCTTTTTCTATAGTGACAGAAAAGGCTTCTTCCAGAGGCAGGAATTGAAGAAGCAGCAGAAAATAACATAAGGTCTGAATCCTGAGCCACAGACATCAACAAGGACCACTTCATTAGCTTGCACAACTTCAAAGTATATGTAGCTATATATGTTTTGTAGTGTCATGTCATGTTCCCACCCTGCCCTCAGAAAAATGAGATTGTATAGTAAGTATTCTAATGAAAAACAAAGCTAGCAACAGAAAATTTGTTTCTTTATCCTATTACTTCTTTTGGGACATATTATTTGCTTGCCATACAGATCATTTAGCTTTTTCATGTAATGAGTAAGAATCATCTCTCATTCTTTTAAAATCAATATACTTCATTGATGTTTTTCTACATATGGCAAGATTAGACTGCTTATGTGCTACTTGTGTAAGCAGAGGAATGAAATAGTTTCTACTTTGAAAACTATTCAAGAGACGGATCTCATTCCCAAGGAAACCCTGATCAGGCCAAAGTATTTGACTAGGGAGCTGGTTAGACAGCATAAAACACCATGTACCTACAATAAAAATTGAATTGTCAATGCAGTAGGGAAAGAGCTCTTTTGAACAATCCAATCTTCTGCTTCTTAAAATCAGTAACTGAGAAATTTGTCCTAACCATTTATAACTGCAATGTTCTTTATGAAAGAAATAAGAAAGTATTGATTTGGAGAGGAGCTGTTATGAAATCCATTGTTAAGTTTGGTAGGGTAATTCCTTGGATCATACATTGCTTGTAGCAATAATCACACATTACAAATCCAGAAGCAACCTTCTATTCACCTCTCCTACTACCTCACCTACTACCTTTTGGCATTTCCTTCTTGCCTGCGGTAGGTCTGTCCAGAGGTTACAAAAAAACCAAGCTGGAAGAAGAAATGTGTACTCCTCACTCCGTTAGCAGTCTTTGTTTCCTGAACATAGTTCCTATGGTAAGCCATTCCTCTTCTTTATAAACATTTTAACATAAAAACCTACTCCTCAAGGTCAAAATAATAAATTCATCATCTTAATTCCAAGAAGACATACGTGCAAAGACCTGTTTCACAGGTTGTCAAAAATAATTTACTCATTTTCTTAAACAACTGAATGAAAGGAAGCACTGACAAGATATTGCAAGATAAAAAATAAATAATAGATTGCTTTTTGCATTTCCACATATAAGTTTTACAAGAAAGATTACTTGAATTTAAAAAAAATCATGCAAGAATTATTGTCAGGCATTTGCTTTCTGTGCAGCATCTGAGAGTTAAAACTATTAACTCAGCGGCTTCAAAGTGTTAGCTTGGCCGTCATTCCTACAGAAATTAAGTCTTCAGACATCTGAAAGCCTCACTAGCTTCACACAAAAAGTCTAAGTAACTCCATATATCTTCCCACACTTCACAATGTCATTAACTCCATAATGATTAACCTGATCAAGAATGAGAGAATAATTTTAATAATTCAAAACCTTCATTTCATATGTGATCATATTCAGTACCAGTGGTATAAGGATCCTGGTGACTTTAATCAATGTAGTGGACAAGAATCAACTAGTGGACAAGAAATCTACACCATAAAAAAATCTGTGCATGAATTTGACAGGCTTTTTTGACATCCGTCTCAGATTTCTATGGGAAGATTCAAATTTGACACTGAGTTCTATTAATGTTTTCAGACATGTTTACAACACACAGAGTTATTAGATCTCTTTGGAAATTTAACATCTTAACTATTATTAAATGTTACAGAACTTTGTACTAGGAGCCTGGACACTAGCAAACATTGACAGCCCCAGAGGACAAAAATTAAAATATCTTTACATGCTTTGATTTAGTTTCTCAAATACATGACAGACATACCATGACAATATGGCATGAAGGAATCTGTACCACTGCTGTGTCTGATTTTTGTTTTCTTTGGAATACATAGTTAAGCAGGCAATGAAGTAATAACATGGGTTCTGTAGCATCTACTCTAGAAACCTACTGCATTGTCAGAAGATAAGATCTTTATTATTTGGAATCAATTTATAAAACTCCATAGCAAAAAAGGGATTTTTCTCTACCCTACACCAAAGTCTTCTATAGGACAGTTCATTACCATTACGGAAACGTAACCTCTAATGCAAGTTAAGCACAGACCCGACTCATCAATCATGGTTTATCTCACCATAAGGAAAAAAAACCCTACTGCATATAAGATTGCACACTATTCATTATAACTTCTCAGAAATGAAAGTTCTGTAGCTACATTATTTATTATTTTACAGAATGCCATATTGAGTAACTAAGTTATTTATTGATGTTAAACAGTGTGAATTAATAGTACATACAATACTTAAAGCCATAGATTTTGCTAAGGTACCTACTGCAGTGAAAGTCTGAATTGCTGCAATGATCTGCAGCCAAGAAGCCATTTTTGCACACTGAGAAGCAATATTAATTTTGTGATCATGAAGCTCTGCATATGCATAACACAGTAAAATCCTGACTGGAATTCAGTCGAATGGCTGCAGTTTATATCCTTCTCATTAAAAACGCCTGATTTGATCATGCACGTTTAATGTTTTAACAGAAAGACTAATGAAGATTCAGCACTTGAAATCATCAATTTTAATAAAGAGAACTGGAAAACACATGCATGTGATGCACTTCTTAATTTAATTTTTATCTTTTTATAATAAACTTTGACTTATCAATCATAAAATAAAATAAATATTTTGGCTAAGATAAAATTTTATGTACAACCTTGATATATCTGCAGCTCAAATTATTCTTTCCTGCATAGCTGGAACCAAGTAGAGCAGTAAATGAAGCATGATCAACAAGATGACAAAAAGACAAACTTGAAAAATCTCATTTCTGATGACCACAGTTACCATATGTCCATCTGCAAATACAGATTAACAACTTCTTGGGTAGAATTTTCAAAAGTAATCAATGTTATCCTAAGTGTGGTTATATTTAAATAAAATAGAATTTCACCTTATACATTTCTTTTGTCTGAAGATGATAAATAATGACTTATCAAAGTATAAGAAAGCCGGCAGGTTTTCACAGCTCAGGAAGTTACTATGTCTTTTACTGACTCAGTTGCATTTTTCAGTCAAACTTAGGTAAAACATTGAATGACTTAGAGCCCTACTAGTAGTAAGGGTGACCATTCACACTCTTGACCTGTTTATTAGTGCTTTTTACACAGCTAGGAAATATTACGTAACTGTACATTAGTTCCTATTGATCACATTGCAAACAGAACCTGCCTAAAAAGGGGAGGGGGGGGGGGGGGG
>WHYT01014957.1:36045-74336 GCA_009806455.1 Tetrax tetrax | reverse complement strand
GGGGGGGGGGGGGAGGGGAGGGAAGAGCAAATTAAGCAAGAAAACTGCTTTACATTAACTTTATTCACATTTTGCGATCTTAATTTTGCAGTGAAGCAGCATTTCAGTGGAAAAAAAAAATTAACCTTAGCAAGTCTGTTTCTACTTAACTACTTTCCTCATTTTGACTTTTTAACAGCCAGAAGAGAAACACAACCCATACAAAAAATACAAACCTTCCTATCAAAGCTCCTTCCTATGTTGAATGTTAGTGCATGTGAGAATTTAGTACAAAGGCATTTTCTGCAAAACTTCCATTTTACTCAAACATGACTCAAAATACTACATCTCTGTTAAACTGATTTCTATTTATTGGGAAAGTCTACAGGGAAGACTGATTTTGGACTGAGTGTAGACATGGCACATGGAGAAATACTTTTCAATTTATTATCTAAAAAGTATTGCCTTCTACATCTTCCATTTCATCTACATACACAGATGATCTTATACCTAGTTAAGCTGTCAGCATACACACACTGTGTTCATCATAGGCCTAAGTAGCAGAAAATCGCTAAGCACTAAACTATTTACAACCATTGTCCTTTTTTCTCCTTAAAGAAAACACTGCAGCATTACGTAATTGTTTTACAATGTCTGTTGTTGAAGATTCCACAAGGAAAATATAAGTTTGTGTGCAGAGCTGTTGTCTGTAAAGGGAGTAAGGTTACAGATCAACAAGCAAATGTTAGAAGGATTTTCACTGTCAGTTTAGTTAACCCTTTACCAGTAAAGCTATGCCTGAGGAATACAGCAATTTTCCACTTTCAGGGAATTTTCCCCTTGCCTGTCCCAATAGCTTCAATCCTCCTCAGAAATCTGGCCAGTGCTGCTGACTTCAATTTTAGATCTCTGCTAATTTACTTGTTAAAAATACTACTTCTGTCTTAATACTCTGCATTTTGAAACATTGCCCATTCTGTAGCTCTTGGACAAATGTATGTGGAAAAAAAAAAAAGTAATTATAAATCTTCACTGCTTTCATGCACAGAACAGGACCAGAAATTTAATACTGTGTCAGCAGACTATTTCAGAACTACATCCACACACTCTCTGGCGATATGTAAACTTGCTGCCTCACCCTTATAGATTTTCTTCTTCAAAGCAGATACCAAAGAAATGAGTTTGTCCCCAGTTTTTTAACATCAAAGACTTTAGGTCAAATTAATCCCTAGTGTAACTCAATGAGACTGGGCCTTGGTCTTATTCTCTGAGGAAAGCACTATTCCAAAACATACATTTAATTAATATCCTCTCTCACCTACAGATTCCTACAGGGCTTTTAAACTTTTTCTTGTGGCACGCTTTTTGCAACTAACGTAAGTTAATACAAAGGCCCCATCTATGCTGGTGCTTTATTAGTGGTAGGAAATAATTTTAACATGTATGTTTAAAGATGTTTCCACAAGCACACGGATAACATGGGGTGACCACTCAACAGTGGAATTACGTAGCTAACATAAAGCAAAGCCAAGGAAGTAGCTTTATAGTCTGTGACAGCATAAGAAAAACTGGTGGAAGAGAAGGAGACGCAATGACTCAAGATGGATAAAACCATGTATAGAAAAAAAAAATTTGACCATTGATCCTATCTCATCCACATTAATAATCAACGGCAAAGCTCCTGTTAGCTAAAATGACACAGGATCAAGCTTTTAATGAAGAGGGACAAAGTTCTCTCAGGGCTCTCAATCAGAAATTGTTACTGAATTGACTCAAGCATATACTTAAGAGTCTTCTTGAAAAAAGAATCTTGAGTGTATACATAAACAAAGGAAAGATGTGTAGTTTTTCCTGAATTAGACCTCACATGAGGAAAATAGCAGCCAGGAAGGGAAAAGTAAATGGAAGTGTAACAGAGAGGAGTAATAAAATCTCCTAACTGCATTTAGCTTATTGAAGTTAGAATTAGACAACACAGATAAATAGAGATTCAGGCTTCAGTGAATGCTGGTTTTAAAAATCCTTTAACTGCATTGGCATCCATTTACCCTTTCTAGCTCTGAACTGAAGTGCAGTGACGCTGGACAGCAGAGACATATGAATGGTTTACGTTATAATCTACAAATGTGTGTATGTTCAAAGAAGTTTCCTTGACAAAGAAAACCAAACATTCCCTGACATCCATGTTCCATGGTTAGAAATAAGGCAAACTCAAGAAGAATGAAAAAAGCAAAACTGTAAAATCAATAATAAAAGCAAACAAGAAACCACAGGACATGTTTTCTGATGAGGGCTCCTTTGAAAGGTTGGGGCTATGAAGTAACAAAAGAAAAAGGAGCATATGGGAAACTCTCCATGATTCTGAAAAGAAAAACTGCATTAGCACACTTACTTAACCTCCAAATACTGTTATATAAGAGAGAGGAAGGGAGGAAGAGAGCACCAATGCTATTCAGAAAACTTAGTTCATATCTAGGCCAGTTACCTATGTTTGGAACTTTAACCTCGAGCAGAATTAAAATGTAAGGTTAGATTTTAAAAAGAAAAACCATATCATTGTGAACTCGCTGCACATTTTTAAAAGATGTTTCCAAAACCTACTGTAACATCACTCGGTTCCCTAGATTACCTACAATGTCAGCCTTTAGGATCAGAGATTCATGTAAGAAAAAAAAAACAGTGGAAGGCCACGTGACCAAAACCAATGCTCTTAGCAAAGTCTTTGTCAGATGAGGCTAATACCGAATGAAGAAAAACTGTTGAAACTTTCGGTTCTTGGACTTGACCCTCTGCTTTATATTTGCTCTAGAAATAGCCAGCTGAACAGAATTACTAGCCATGCTAATGCAAATGTCTTTGATTATAAAGTATCTGTGAGGTCAGAAAAACCTCAAATATCCAGAATTCATCTTCTGGGAGCATTTTAAATGACATTTCATTTTCCACAGCTGATAAGAATATGACTTAATAGAATATGCAGTTTGTGGTGTGATGTGAGTAAGAAGGTCATGCCAAACATTCACTCTTTCTTATTTTTTCATGTGTGCAAGCTTTTTACATTAGAAAAACGCAACTTTTATTGTACTATATTTTCAGCTGCTAAGATTCCTAAAGCACAATGTGATTTTTGAGAAAGAAACTGAAAGTAATAAGAGCTCAAAACCAAAATGAAGCTGGTGCCTTTAAAATCTCTTCGCAAATTTTAAGTGATCTTGCAACACACATCCAATTCTTAGCGCAATTCAGTTTAAAATAACTGACCATTTGCAAAACCATTCCAAGATATAGAATTTACATGCTTTTGCAATATAAATGAGGGTAACTTACTGTACACAATGTTATTTGTATTTTCTTTTCCAAAAATTTATAACTGAGAAAAAAGCTCATTAGAACAGCACTCAAAATCACTGTTCACCTGAACGCATTCTGCAGAGAAAGCTTCCTCAGTACCACGGAAAATAACATCAAGGTTCTAGAAACAATCTTATTTCAAGGGATAAGCTTTCTAATTTTATCTTCAGCTTTTGTTCAATTAAAAACTCAGCAGCAGCTTCCAAAGATCACAGAGCAGATAGGTAGATTATTCTAACCGTACTCATATTTGGGTGAGATCCTAGACATATTGCAGTCAAAGGGAAAGTACTCCAAACTACACCAGGGGAGGAAGCTCTTAGCCCTGGTATGAGGTATTACTCCACAAACAGTTCCCCTGGTGCGCAATTATGCAACAGCAGCAAGACATGGTAGAATAACTAGTCTTGCAGCTCTTTTCAATTCTCAAGGAATAGCTATGCTTATTTGCCTTGAAGTATGATTTTTAAGAAAAATATTTTGGACTCTAAAACTTAATTCTGATCCTGACTTTCTCCATGACAGTGGGTGAATCTCAAACTCAATATACCTCAGCTTCTCCTATACTAAAATGAATGCAGCATAACTTACCCACCTCTTATAAATCTTTATTCTGCTTAGATGAAAGGTGTTTTGCAATGTAAGTGCAAAATCTTGTTATTTATTAAAGGAGGCTTCTACCACAGCCCCGAACTTAATGTTGTTAGGGCCACCCTTTAACTTTAAATCTAGCAAGACAATTATCGATTAATGACCACATCACCTCTGTCAGAAATATAAAGGCAATATAAACATGCCTGTGCCTGACAAATCAGCCATTTTATGCAATGACTTGCATAATTTTATCTATTTATCACAATGCACCCCCACTTCAGTAGTTGCTAGCAGTCTTAAGTGGATACACTTACGTTAGCCCATTCTAATTCCTGCGGGTGGTACGCTGGCGCTAGTGCCGAGGTGCTCTCGGCTGTAGTTTATGAGCTGCTCAGAGGTTATTGCACAGATCAGTTCTCTCTTCCTCACATTTAGGATTTTCAACTCATCGCAAACACAGGTTCAAATTTCCAACCCAACAGGTAGGACTAAAAAGTAAAATATTGCCTTAACCTACAAAATACTTATAGGAGCCACCCTATTAAACTTTATAGGAATCTACACTATCCAGGGCAATACTGGCCAATTCACTTCAGGAGAAAAGAGAATTTACACGGACTTCAGTGACACTATATAGTGAACGATGTGCTGTTGGGATTACTGTAGTTCTTAATACTGAATGCAATTTATTGTACACAATTAATACCTACCTACAAATAGCAAGGACTGAAAAGACACAATAATAGTCATTATTAGTAAGAAAAAGCAGCCAGTTAAGAATCTATTTTTTGGAGTCTATCATTGAAATAAATTTCCCAGTAATTACAGGGACCAGTTCTTTGCTGGCAACAATTTCATAAGTTACCAAAATTTATCTTAAAAATACACTTTGCCTGAATGAAACCTATTGGCAAGCTGTTCAAGAATGTCATGGTGTTTTGTACATGGCAAAGGGGTGACTTATTTAGAAGTCATTTTATCTTGGCAAGAAATAATGAAAAGCAAGATATTCAGCTAGAAAGTAACAATCTACCTGGAGCAGGTTATATTTATCCAAGAGTTGATATACTTAATAACCAAATGTAGATCTGATAAGAATAAAATACACAAACCCTTGCTATAATTAGTTATTAAAATTGGTAGACTGGGAGAGCAAAACTCTGTAAGAATAATAAGTGGTTGCTGAGTAAAAAAATGCTACATTAGCAGTAGATTGACTGAAATAAACAGACTGTCACAATATGACAGGAGCAAACTACTGCATCCCAAGTATGAGGACAGCTTTTTTAACATGGCAATAAATTATGACTAAGAAAGAATGCACACAAATTAATATTTCATCCGTCATCACAAAAATAAATTATCTGTATGACATTCACAGCCTCTATCTCCTCTTTCCTGAGAGTTCAGCGGGTACAAGTAAGATCTTTATTAAATATCCATTATCCCCTTTTTTTTCATACAATATCATGTCATTCTGAGTTTTTCTTTCTCTCTAAGCTACTTGATAGAAAAGTTACCTTTTTGGAAGTTGCTGTTCATCAAGCAGATGACCCTTAATCACTTTCACTGTACGATCTGTTCAGTATTGATGAAAATCATAATCAACAGAAACACTTAAGAAAAAGGTCACTGAGCTGTTTATAATCCAACACTGGGAAAAAAAAAATTATAAAGAATTAACCTTTAGCCATTTTTTTCAACACATCTGTTTGCCTTTGAAACAGTTATAAGTTTTCCAACATAACTGGATGGACCTCTTCTCTACACCTACTCATCCTTTCTCTCAAAGTGCTCTATTTTTTTATTGCTAGCACTGTGCCATGAGCCTGGAATTCTACCCCAAGACTCAGAAAAAAAGAGGAGAGGATGCAAGTAACCTTAAAATAGAAATGAAATTTGCAGTGTGATAAAAGTGTATGCAGGGAGGTCACAATCTCAAACCTGTATGCATAAACTGTAGACACACACAGTCTCTATGGAAAGCTTTTAAAGTTCTGCAGGAGCTGCAAATAGTAGCGAGGCCTAAAGTGAAGCCAAGGAACACTTGGAACTTCTGAGAAACTGAATGTCAACACAATATCATTTATGAAAGTATGCGGTGAATTCTGAGAAGCTGCCTCGCAAGTCTCAGTTCAACCAACGACTTCAGCAGCAGGCTTAACTGCTTTTCCTGCTCCCCTTCTTCTTGAACCCGCTCTATTCTGACCACTGAGTGAAAACCTACAGCCAGTGTAAATCTGCTAATCCCCCACTTATGACATTTAAACAGACAGTGTTGTCATGAACAGCATGATTCAGGTTAAATTTCCATTAAAGGACTTCCCTGCTTTAATTATTTTTTTCCATGAAAAGTTGACAATAGTAACAGACACACAAAAAAGATCACAAACAGGTGAACAGGCTGGATCTCTCTCAGGAAGCTATCACGAGGCACAGTGAAGAATTGAGTTTCAGATGATATCCAGAGGTTACCCATCAAGAGAAGAAAACTCATCTCCATATTAAAATGCTCATCTTTTGGGTCTCTATGAATTCCTGCTGATTGTGAAATATTTATCGTTTCAAATCTTTAATATTAGAGTCCAGAGGAACCAAAGAACGTTGGACATTGCAGACAGTAGAAAAGCAAAGCAATACAAAGATGCGTGTCAAATAACTATTACTTTTCTTTATATCAGTGCCAATAATTCCAGGTACTGATATCATGAATGCTGCAATCATGTAAGAATATATTTAATATTCATACTGCAACAGCAATAGAAATACAGAGAACCTGACATACAAAAGGACTGTTCCAGTCTTAAATTCCAGCTCCGTGCATGAAACAATCGCATGCATATATCCATTCCTACTCAGTACAGCAGTTCACTGATATTGAAACACATTCTAAAAAACCATTTGCTTCAGTGGCCTGGATATCACAATTATCACATTAAAATAGGTGACTAATTGTGTCCCCATGCAGCTATTTCCATCATTAAATGCCATTATGAAGAGAGATAATTGAAAAATCTGTTCCCCCTTCATTTGCATAATAAATATTAGACTATGAAATGGAATTTTCTCATAATTGTTAGCTAGTAAAAAGCTACTTGTCCTTTTTTTTTATGTGGCTACAACTGTTTTCAACATCTGGAGTTACAGTTGAAAATAAATTTTAAAAAACTTACAAATGCAGAAGGAATTACCGGATCAATATAATAATTTTAAGAAAAACTGTCAGTAAGGCTTACAGAATCATACCAGTGACAAAATGCAATAAATTCAGGAATATCTCCTTTGCTTGGACTGAAGAATACCCAACATATAGACATCTGATAAAATAGATAATTTAGTAAAAAAAAAAATCATTCACCCTGGCCAAAATCTGTACTTAATTTTATGAAATGTGATGACATAACAAGTAGACGAGACTTAAAGCAAGCTGCTTCCACCGCATTCTGCTTCATCAACAAACATTGAAAATTTTGAGGGAAAAGTCTCAGCATTTTTCTTACACAGAGAGAACTCTTTTGGTTTCTAGTTCACATGCCCCTCAAATTATGTCATTATCAAACATGAAGGAAAGCATAAGCTGTTTCAGAAAATCTATAGATGTGACCAATACCTACAGGAAATACAAAGAATGGATAAATCTTTTTGAGGAAACTGGCAGTCTTGACTCATTCATTCTTCATTTGCCATTAAAAACAAATACAGCCTCTGGAGAATTTTGCTCTTTTTTTTTTTTTTTTTTTTTTAAACCTCTAACTCGTAGGTGGGACATCGCTACTGTCCGATAAAGGGAATACAGCTAAGAAGTGGTACTATAACCTCCCCATCTTCTGACATACAAAGTGTGCCACAAGATGCTAAAATTGAGCTCCGATTTCTTTTCCAAGTACTTCCCTTTACTCAGTATAACTGTGAACCCCTCAAAAATAAAACCTCTTGTAACTGAAGCAAAGACAATACAGACAACAAAAAAGAGATCAGCAAAAGATCAGCAGGAGAGAAGTAGTAATCTCTGGGTCTATTCAAGTAACTCGAAGACATAATTTACTCCTCAAGTTACTTCAATTTCTTCCAGTCAACAGCCCAATACCATCTTTTGCTTAGACATGGAGTTCTAGTCTATCATACGGTCTTCCTTTTAACCTCCTTAGAAACACAGAAAATGCAGGATGGTTGGTTGAATACACCTACATAAAATCAGACAAGGCACCCATAATTAATGAGATGAGCTGAAATTTTAACAGCCCATTTCCCTTCTGTTTAGGCAGAAGGATAGACGCAGTTCTTCAAATTGAAAGTGAGTACAACACAAATCTTGCACCAACAATTTATTTTAAAAGTTAATTTATCCGAGCATATCTTTAACTTAAAGAGTAAATTTAAAGACTAATTATAAATTTGTCAGTTTTGTCATAGAGGCTGTTACTTGTAGTAATATAATTGTCAAGGAACATACAGATGTTGTAGTCAAACCTCAAGCACATGGTTTCTTGCAAAACGCTATCGTGTCAAGGAATGTTTTGACTACACAGCATTCCCTGAATGAATGGGAACATAATTCTGTTTAATATCTTTATCAACGATCTGGATGAGGGGATTGAGTGCTCCCTCAGTAAGTTTGCAGAAGACACCAAATTGGACAGGAGTGTAGATCTGCTCAAGGGTAGGAAAGCTCTGCAGAGGGATCTGGACAGGCTGGACCAATGGGCTGAGGTGAGCTGTATGAGGTTCAACAAGGCCAAGTTGGGTCCTGCACTTCAGTCACAACAACCCCATGCAATGCTACAGACTTGGGGAAGAGTGGCTGGAAAGCTGCCAGGCGGAAAGGGACCTGGGAGTGCTGGTAGGCAGGTGCTGAACATGAGCTAGCAGTTTGCCCAGGTGGCCAAGAAGGCCAACAGCATCCTGGCTTGTATCAGAAACAGCGTGGCCACCAGAAGCAGGGAAGTGATTGTGCCCCTGTACTCGGCATTGGTGAGGCCGCACCTCAAATACTGTGTTCAGTTTTGGGCCCCGCAGTACAAAAAGGACATTGAGTTGCTGGAGCGCATCCAGAGAAGGGCAACAAGGCTGGTGAGGGTTCTAGAGCACAAGTCTGATGAGGAGCAGCTGAGGGAACTGGGATTGTTGAATCTAGAGAAAAGGAGGCTGAAGGGAGACCTCACTGCTCTCTACAACTACCTGAAAGGAGGTTGTAGGGAGGCAGGTGTTGGTCTCTTCTCCCAAATAACTAGCGATAGGATGAGAGGAAATGTTCTCAAGTTGCAGCAGGGGAGGTTTAGGTTGGAAACACTTATTTACTGAAAGAATGGTCAGGCACTGGAACAGGCTACCCAGGGAAGTGGTGGGGTCACCATCCCCAGAAGTGTTCAAAGAACATGTAGACATGGCAATTCAGGACATTGTTTAGTGGACATGGTAATGTTAGGCTGGTGGTTGGACTTGATGATCTTGAAGGACTTTTGCAACCTTAAAGATTCTATGATTCTATAAGACCTTTTTACTGATATAAAACTATAAATATGAAAATAGATAATGTTGATGATAGTATAGCTTAGGAATAAGTGAAAGTGGAGGATTATTTAGGTTTGTTTTTTTTTTTTCTTTTTAATATTCTACTTAAAGCATCCACTTACTAATGTATCACATATGCATCAAGGATAAAGAGAGAGTGACTGAAAGTTATACTGTCCAGAGTAGTAGAATAGTTTTCATTGTGTGTTTAATGCATCAAAAGCATAGAGTTTTAGCTGCTATAAAAGTTGAAACAAGTCCTTCAATTGAGTCGCACATGAGCAGGACCACTGTCTTCAAGCTAATTCATGATGCTTCATAAGCAGTTATTTTAAAAGTTACCTGTTTTCCCAATTGATTTTTTGTTTATGCTCCAGTATAGTTAATTTTTTTCAACAAAATAATATTGTATATGACCACAGAGTCTTTTAGTGCCTTATGTTGAAATACATAGGCCTACTTTTCAGAGAGCAGATCAGTCAGCCTAAAAACAGACTCTGAAATAAGATTAAAACAAAAAAAAACATGTTCAAAACCACAAGAATTATTAGTTCTGCTTGTCAACCTCATTTTTATAGTTTTTACAAGTCTAATTCTGAAGTTGTGTGAGAATTAGCTGGCAAAAAAAGCTAACTATAACTTCTCAGGGAAAACACAAAGAAATGTAAGCTATCTTGAGTGATTCTCAACAGCTGCATTTAAAAAACAGAATCAGGACTGCAAGTGCATAAACTCTGATGAAAACACTGATTTATTTTTAAGTATGTTGCACTTGGAAAATCATTATAAACCAAAACAAGGCAGAGCTCAGCAATGGAAAAGAAGCTAAAAGAAATCCATATGGGCTTCATAGTTTCACATTTTTTCCCCCGACAAATCCTGCTGCCCTCACTGTTCTTTTCTGTGCCTCAAACTGTATTCCCCTCCCTCGCTCCTATTCCTGCTATCTTCAATACAGACCTCAGAGTTGCTAGTCTCTCTCCTCTCCTTCCTTAGAGCTATTTATCCATCTGCTTCTCATTCAAATCCTTCCCAAAATTTCCTTTCTCCAACAAATTTTCTTCAACAAGTCATTTGTACGTGCAGGACAAACTCAAATCCAGGGCAAATTAGGTCCCTAAGTGTACTTGTGAACCTGCATCTGAAAGATCAGGCTGGAAAAATGAGAAATAACAACACAGTAGTTACATTTATTCTACATTTGATTCTGCAGATTGGATGGTCAACCTGCTAAAAGTTGAATTGGAATTGTGGCAGAAATCTGGAAATGCCTCCTCAGGAATCTCTAACTTAAGGGTTGAAATAACTAAGTGGATCTCTGGTTCTAGAATGCAATCCTGGCCACTTGCCTACATAGCCTACGGACATAGCAAAGTATCTTCAAAGGAAAGGGTTAAAAAACCCAAAAAGCTGCACGTAAAGCCACTAAGGACAGCAAGTATGAAATCCTGCACTTTACGTGTGTTGGAACTTCATCTCTCTTCAAAAGCTTGACTGCCTACCAAGTGTCTCCAGTTGGAGTGGATCAACAGCAGGAGTCTCCACTGAAGACAGGCACCTTAATAAACAGGGTTGTCTCTTCATAAAACTCCCTTATTGTGTTTGCTAATACACATATAGCTGTCATGCCTGAGTTTTGCTCCAAAATAGATGGTGTGGGTGCATTTTAATAATACTCTGGGAATGCGACTTTGGTAATGCTCAGACACATCCCCACATACTTGGTAAGAGGCAGTGAAAGTGAGGGGAACTTTTAGTCCAACAGACATTCTTAGTGTATTTAAGGCATCTCTAAGGCTAAAGTAGAGCATGACCTCACTATTGTTTTCTTATGATTTTCATCTACTCCTTCTAAGTCCCACTTTAAACACCAAAACAGGTGTTTCAAATCTTGCTTTTAGAAAAAGGACACTGTGAAAGCAATCTCAGTTCAGTACAGCATCATGAAGACTATGTGATCTAATAAACAGATAAACTACTGCATATCTTCATTTAAAAATAAATATACAAGTTGTTCTTGAAAAATAGTTATTGTGAAATATATCATTTCATGGTGTCAGTAACAAAAAAAAAGCACTTTCATATGTTTAAAGATATAAAGACCCGATTATAAAAGGAAAAGAGATCAGGCTGGAAAAACTCTTTAAACTGAAAAAGGGTAGATTTAGACTAGATACAAGGAAGAAATTCTTTACTGTGAGGGTTGTGAGGCACTGAAACAGGTTGCTAAGAGGCACTGTGGATGCCCCATCCCTGAAAGTATTCAAGGTCAGGTTGGACGGGACTTTGAGCAACCTGCTGTAGTGGAATGAGTCCCTGCCCATGGCAGGAGGGTTGGAACCAGATGATCTTTGAGGTCCCTTTCAACCCAAACCATTCTATGATCATAAAACTGGGTTTCTAAAAAAAAAAAAAAAAAAAAAAAAGATGGCTTCATTGGAGAATATAGACTGTACAATAAAAAGATTCAAACTAAAAAACCCCAAACTAACTCAACAAGAGAAAATAACATCTTTCCTCAGTAAGAAATTCTCTGTGGTATATCAAACTAACATTTATCTGTAACTTCAGTTTCCACCTTCACTATTCATGGCATTGCCTACGTAAAAACAACCAGCAATGATGCAGCCTGATGAACAATAACCTGGTATACAGTTTCAGAAAGGAAGAAGATTGAGAAAGACAACAGAGGAAAAGTAATTCCAGCAGAAAGTTGAAGATAAAGGGTGTGCTGTTGCAACCCGCTTCTGTGTCTCAGGAGACAACCCCACTCCTGCCCACTTAAATAACAGCAACAGACATGCGCAAACGAGAACACAAACTGCTTAAAATTTTGGCTCACCACCATACTTATGGGCGCTATAAAAGCGTCAGGGTATGAGACAGACAGACAGTAGGTGCTATATGTTGGGAAGTGTCAAACACTGCATGCAAAGCACTAAGAGACTACAGCTTCTGCTGAAATAATTTGCAGGCATTCGGGATCATGCCTCTGGCTGTGCACTGCCAGCTGTTACACAACACATTCCTGGAACAAGATCAGCGTAAATGAGCAATGTTATGTTTAGTGCAGGACATAATGGGTTATGAATCAGGAGCATTGAAGACAAGAAACTATTCCCTTTTTAAAAAAGACGTAATTCCAACATGTATTAAACACACCAGTAAAACAGTGACTGCAACTTTGAAAATATCACTGCAACCATTTATTCCACTCGACATACCACCTGTATGACAGAAAACAAAAATATGTGAATACAAATGGAATGTAAAATTCTACCACAGTTAAATATACCACACACAGAGACCTTTCCGTACAACATTATCAGCCAAAATAAGAAATGTCAAAAAACACAACGTCAGTGAAATCTACTAATAAAACTAAATTTCATCAAGGCTCAAGCCAGAGGAGACAGCAATAAAACCTTGGTAAACAACCTCACACTATGCTTTAGAAAAAAAATCAGAGGGAGAAAAGTTAGTACCATTTTTTATTTTTATTTCAATCTAGACTATTTCAATCTAATAGAGTTCTTTTTGCAATTAAATGTAGAAACAAATTAAGGGGTTTTGTAACCTGGCAGGCAGGTGCAATCAGGAGACTAGGTGACTAAATCCCAAAGTATGGCTGTGCAATTAAACAGTAGACATAAATTTGTCCTTACAAAATTATAAGTCATCTTTCAAAAGCAACCCCTTAGGGGAAAAAGAAGAAAAAGAGTTTCTTATGCTTTCTCTAAGACTTGCAAAGTAACTGATCCTTATACTTCATCGCCAAAAGACTTTTCTGTTAGAATGAAATTTAGAACAAACAAACAAAATAATTTAAATTGAGAAGGACTTGTGGGAGGTACATTAGTAACAGGTATGCTTTTTTCAGGTCTCTTTAATCTGCCATATAGCTTTATCATTAGACAGATTTGATCCAAGTGAGCCAAATTAATCCATAAACTCGATTAAAGCAAAACTCTAATTGAGGTTTCTACTGTATGTTCTGTGAAGCAAGTTATTAAATTACATTCATCTATACCAGCAGAGATGTAATATGCTCTCCTTTAAAGCCAGTAGCTTTATAAAACCATGAATTTTTTTTCAGAATTCTCTGGACAAGTTCAAACACATGCAGCCATCCAACCTGACCAATGTGAAGTGGAGGTAGAGCAAAAAAACCACCCTCTCTCTTTACTAGCCCCCAAAATTCTGTTAAGTCAAAACTAGAAAGTTATAAGCTGGGACTAATTATCAAGTCAATTTGGTTACTTTTTCCTTCCTGGGTCTTTTCCTGATGTAGGTCTTTAAACTTCTGCCCATGCTAAGCCTGTGAAAAAGCGTAATTTACAGCATGAATTAAGATAACTGAACGTAGTAAAGAGGAAACCTATAAAAGAGACCTCATATTTTATGTAGAGAGAAACATTTTATCAATGAAGCAATACACAATAGACCACCTCACGGTGTTTTTCACACACTGAGTTAAAGAAAAATTAAACTGCAAGAACACATTAAAAAATCAGGTTTTGTCTTACTCTTCATTTTAAAAAAACAGTTTTATATACTTCATCAAAATATAACAGAGAACCACAGATTCATGGTACAACGTATAAGAACAACTATGAATGCTGCAGTTTGAAATGATTAAAGCATACCTTAAGAGTACAGCTCTTCAGTGGTAGTGAAGTGCTTTGGCTTAAAAATACTTCTACATTTAAACCAAAAAGCAAGGAATAAATATTTACTGGATAAACTAAAAGATCAGAACTAGCTCAGGCCTCAGTTCTCAAATCACCTGCCTGTGAATAGCACCACCACTTATACACTAAATTATTGTCATAGCCATATTACTAGAGCCCAAAATAAGCATATAATTTTGCTACAATGTTGGAATATTCTGTTTGTAACATTAAAAACATGCATATAAATGGTTAAACTAGAAGTGACTACACAAATATAATTGATCCTAAAAGATGATACAGCGAATCTTCAATTTTTTTTTCTTTTTTCTTTTTTTTTTAAGTATGCTTATTTATTTATTTATAGCAAAATCTATCTTGTAGGACAAGATGAGAGAATATAAAACTAAATAAAACTTCAATTCAGATAAGAGAAACGTGAGTTAAAAGATACTGAGTGCTGATGAGACATCATTCTTTTGAGAAAAGACACTGCTTATCAGACAAACGTCTAAGGGTGAGTGCCCTTGAAGAAGCACTTTTCCCTAAGATAATTTCTGTTTAGAGAAAAGAAAATGTGTTTGAATCACTGGGTTTTAGATGCATAAACCTAATAAGATGCAGCTGTACTTTTCTCTTCTTCAAAGAATTAAGTTTAAAGCGGATTGGGAAAATAACAGATAATAGTCTAGAGGCAGAAAGGAGAACGAAAGTGGTTACAGTAAACACTTTTTAGACTGACCTTCTTCTCTACATATGAAAAAAAAAATAGGTAGATGTTACTCAAAAAACGGATGAGTAACCTCCTCAGTGGTTATTCATAACCGTGGGACACCTTAAGCATGAACAGCCCAGCTTTTAATCCAGTGGGATTAAAGAGCAGAGAAGGTCGATGCAATGTAAGAGCCCCAGATAAGAAGTATGGCCACTTCTGTCCCTACCTGAACTGCTGAGGTTTTCTTTGTAGACTGGTGTAGCTGGATAGATGTTATACCCATACCTGCACAGCTAGGCAGCAATCTCACAAATCTCACTTCTTGGCCTCCTAGGAAAGGAGGTAAGGGCTCTGAAAGGCTTATAGATGAAACTGAAGCAGGGGAAGCTTTTGTGTAAATGATGCAGGGGATCAAGTCAGATCAAAGTTTGAGCTGGTCAGAAAAACAACACCCTATAAAACAATCTAATGTGAATGAAACTGTATTTTCTAATAAGAACCCCTGAAAAATACAAACCGCGTGAAAAAAAAAATTCTGCAACACTTGATTAATATTCTAGACATTTGGCAACTATTGAGCAACCCACTCTTTCTTAAACAGTACATCTCTCTTGAAGTGCCCTGAGCATGTTATTAAAGGTTCATTTCATTGAAATGTAAGTGTAAATTGATTGCAAAATTTTGCACCTGAGCAACAAAATAAGAAGCTAATTTCAAAATTACACTGAGACTTTCAAGATTTCTCATAGTATTTGACTAGAGTTAAACTCTCAGACTAGAACAATTCTTAAATTTCAGAATCTCCTGATTGTTGTAATCTATGGACATATACGCAGGTCTATACATTAAAAATATGGCACAGCATGCAACCTATTTAACTTTTATTCTGCTTATATCAAAGATGTATCCACTGAATGACAAATGTAAATGTGATTGTTGCATGAAGACCAGCCTAATCTGAATATGTAACCAGTACTGGGCATCCACAAAACACAATAAAGTTCATCAGTTTTTGCTATGTCTGTTTCATAGCCTTATAAGAGAGAAGTCATGTAGCATAGTAAAAGGTAAATTAAACCAGTATCGAGGATAGTCAGAAACAAGTTTTTATCAAAAAGACACATTTCTAGTTTCGCAAAAGTTCCTTGTGGATCATACTGCAGTGCAGATCTCTCTCAGGCAATTAAAAATTCAGCTTATGTTTCATTCCACTGATAAAGACACATTTGGCCAGTTCTTCACACAGTAAGATAGCCCTTACCAGAGACAGATATTTAATTTTTTAAAAAACTTATATTGCTCTAAATTTCTACACAAAATCCACCTGTAATAGGTTAGTATAAAGCACTGATAGATGAACTAAGAAAATATCCTTTAAGTAGAATATTACAATGTAGCAACGTTTCCTATTCCAACTGTTGGGGAGGAAATGTAGGTAGGAACAGTGAGATTTGAGATTAAAAGATACTTTTAAAATTCTACTTGAATGTGGGATCATAGTTAAATAGAATCCATACCTTAATGATCTATAATACCTTAATGATCTGTAACAGGAAATAGTCAGTTAAAAATAGAACTTGAGGAAAAAAAAATGCATCTGGAATTATATACTTATTAAAGTATATACTTTATCTAAGGCTAAAACAGCATAGGCATAATTTGAATTTTTCTTTAAGCAGAAACCAATTATTAAAATGCTCTACTCAAATATGAGCAAAAACTGAACAGCATGTTTGGTTAATTCTGTTGCCACTATCAGTGACACATACTTGGTGCAACTACATTACAATTTAAGTTTGGAACAGAAGTGAGCTTTTGAAATCATCTCCGCTTTCTGTACTTCTAATCATGTATCATGGAACGGTCTCAAAGAACATAGATGAGTCTCCTTTTAGACGGAGCAACACCAGAAAATGTACTTCATAGAATCATAGAATCATAGAATCACATGGTTGGATGGGACCTATGAGATCATCTAGTCCAACCGTCTTCCCACTTCAACCACTAATGGAGTGTACTGGACCAGATTACACTGAGTCGGAAGTGAAACACCTGAAATATAGATAGTGTGAACATCAAGCTTTCCACATAAACTGTTTCCTTCCACAAATGTTGGGGGTTTTTTTGCCCTGCGCTGTTTAGCATAGCCATTACAATCACTATTTAGACCACAAATTATGCTTACTGTCATATGCACTTCCATTTAAGTACTGCAGAGTGAACCACATAAACAGCACTGAACCTGTTACTTCTCCTTGCTCTTTGGCATCTGAACTTAAGAGCGCTTAGTCTCTGCAGCCCCAAGTGGACACAAAGATAACCTGCTGATGTTACATTTCTACAAACTGAGTAAAAGAGCATAAGCAATATTGATTCTGAAATAGGTAACCGCACTTTTGCAGCACTCATCTTTTCACTTTCCAACTGGCTAGGACATTTTTGCAGTTGTGCGGAGAAGTGGATCAGAGAATTGCTTGAGGCAAAATGTGCAAGCATGGCAGGAGAAGTCCCAAAACAAAAACACATTCAGTCACAAATGTCTGAACCTAGAGCTTTCCCCAATGCCATGTGGCTCCCTGCACAGCATTCAAGAGCACTGAATTGCCATATGCAGGCATCAGGGTAAGCCCCCATGAAAAAATACAGGTATCTTCACCAGTTCTTCAGTTACTTCTTCAGAGGAATCTGCTTTCTTTACTAACTATCCAGAAGCTTAGGCTGCTAATGTAGGTGGAATGAATGACCACGCTTGAAACAAACGCTCAGAATTTCAGACACTGAAACACTCTGTTAGGAGCCTGAAGTAAGCAGTCAAAATACAGCTCTTCGTGCTTGATGCAAAGTGCATTTAATTCAAAAGAAAATCTATCAGTGGTATCAATGATCTTCAATATATTTGATATATACCTATATATGATATTAACATATAGTAACCAATAGTAACATTCAAAATAGTTTAAGAAAATATTATGCTATGTACTTTCTCTGTACTGAAGAGTGAGGTCAGTGGAACAAAACTCTGATCCTTGGATTCACTGGAGACAGTAGAAAATTATCTTCCCTTTTTCTCCTTTTAAAATGCTAGGGATCTGGTAGGGTTGACCTTTGGAAAAGGCAAAAAAGTCTGTTTCTTTCCAATTCTGATAGATTAAGTCAATAACCTGAATATCTGGATAAACATTCCAATTAAATATCAGTAGTTCTATGTAAATCTTACACACATCCAGACACAGAATTCAAAGCTACACAGGCACAAACCTTCAAATAATAAATTTTATCTAAAATAACTCAGAAGTTCATTCCAGAAGATATTTTAAATAGTCATAATTTAATAAGGCATTTTTGTCTAAAGGTTTAATGAATGAAATGTAAGATACTGGCAGCTTTGCCTCATTCCACTGCTATGAGTTCAGTAGAACTAAAGGGACAGAGGTGGGAGGACATCTATTTCAAGTCACATAAGCACAAGAAATAGGAGTGACTTATACATATGGTTAGCAGAGTTTTCTTTATTACTCTGTATGCTTAGTAATGTACTTGGCAAAACATATTTTCAGGTTCCAAATGCACCACTTGGTATGGCACTGACAGTGTTGGTGGTCTTAAGTTTCCACTCCCATCAAACCTCCCTGTGAGTACTCAGTTACCATTTTTCTCTTCTCTATTAAATACCTAGTTTTTAACACGTCATCTAAAAGCATACCAGGTTTGTAATTTGTCTTAACACACTTAACACACTCAGGGAGCAGACACTTGAAGATAATTTTCTGCATTTTGTTATGTAAAAATCATAACTGTAATTTAATTTCTCTTTAGTTTTTGAAAAATATTTCCTTACAACATTGTTATCCCTCACTGGCCTAAGATATATGAAAAATTGCTATCAGGTATCTGTTACAAGACAAGATTTAACTGTACTGAAAGTGGATTCAGAGTTTGTTCAGTCTGTAGAAAACTGGACCTCACAAATGTTCAATATATTTTATCTCTATATAAATTAATGATAAAATAATTTTAAAGCATCACTAATCAGCAGGTTGATCTATACTGACTCCTCTATTTGCAACATGACAGACTGTTTCTCATCTCGCCTGAACTCATACTACACTTAAATGCATGACATAAGCTGAGCAAGAGAAAGGATTGAAGGCTATGCCACAGCTACCTTTCCAGTGCCAAAGTTTCTGTTATCACAAGATGACAGAATAAAGCAGTTTGCTCATTGTTGTTCCAGTATCGAAATTCTTCTGTTGCTTCAGGAAAGGTGAATCAATTACCAAGATTTTCCCTTTTCTATTGGTCATAAATCTGTGTTGGAAAACAAAGTAAATTTTTTACAAACTTCCCCAATTCAGCTCAATATGAGACAAATTGCCTCTTGCCAGAGGCTCTGGTTTCTACTGGACTGGCAGATGGAAAGAGGTGTCATATCACAGGACAAATGGATATGAACAGATACGAGTGACAGGCAGATAGTTTTCTGGGAGAAAGGAGATGCCCAAAACAAGGGAATGCACCTTGTCTATCCAGAGATTCCTGTGGAAAGTGTTGTGGGTTATTTTATACATCTATACAAAGACATCAGGTCACTTGGGATCTCTCTCATCATGAGCCTGTTAATTCTACTTCAAGTAGTGCTTGCCAAGAATAGTCTCCCCTGAAACTGTTTCTTATGACAAAATCAGGCAACGTGCATTACTTAATGTGCATTGCAGATTTTTAAACCCATCCCATTTGCTGTAAAAACAGATTTTCTTTGTGGTATTTTAGAACGAAGCACATCACCATGGTTCTGCAACGAGGACAACAATAAATATCTAGCAAAATCATAGTCTAAAGATCTAAAATGGCTTTAAAAACCTATCTCAAAAACTCAAACTCAACTCCTATTTTTCTGTGGTAGCAGATAATGGTGAGCAAGCATGCTTGAAACATCTGCTTTCAGAGAGTTAGCAGAATCCCACTATTTGGGATTTAAGGAAGAGAAGGCAGGAGGGGAGACCCCTCCACCTGCTTTTGTGATGTAAGAACCAAGATCTTCTCAAAGCTAGTACAGTGGAAGTTACAAAGATTAGCACTCAGGTTGGTTTTTTTTAAAAAAAAAAAACCACAGCAAAACCAACCAAAAACCTTTACGGGTTGTCCCTCCCAGAACTACAGAGCATTCATCAGAAAAACCATGAAAGATGGCTACTTTGAGAATTACTGAAACCATATATAATTCAGAGATCATCTAACTGTTGGAAAAGAAAAATTGTGTTTGAAATAGTGATTCAGGTGGAAGACTTTTTGAGAGTTACACAAAGACTTATAATACCTAATTTATCCTGTATGCATTTTTTAAATTCCTCTATGAACTTTAACCATCATCTTCTTTTCCACTAATGTATTCCCACCGATTTACAGAAATAAGTCTGAAAACACTTTCAGGTTCTCTAGACTGAGCCACATGCATACTTAACATTTCAGTTGGCTACTTTTTGGTTAGTTATTAACAATTTTATTAGATATTATTATCACCTCAGTTCTGTAATTCTGTAAATAACCTAGGATTTTATTTTAGGAGCAAATAAACAAAAAACAGCTGCACACACAAAGCTGTGTGGTGTACTTCTAGCACAGTTGTAGCTGATGTCTCTGTTGCCTTATTTGTGGCTGCCCATGTGTGAACTCCTGCTTCTATCAACATTAGTTCTCATTTGCTCTTCTGGAGAACAAGTTCAGGGATGTAACCTGGCAGAAGATCTTTCTATTGGGCATTAGGAACTGAGAGGCAATGCTCAGTTCTGGAGGGAATGGCAGCCTTGATACCCATTGATCTAAACTGTTGTAGAAATGATCCTGAACTTGAAAGAAGAAACAAATGGGCAGTAAATACAGATAAGGCAAAATTCAGTTTGGGGAAAATGTACTCTAGTCACTGACCAAATTAATGAAATCCTGCATTCATTTCAAATAGCTTTTTCTAATACAATACAATAACTTTTAAGTGCTGCCTATGATTCTTCTTCAAAATTCAGGAACATCCTACACTCTGAGAAGCACTTACCTGATTCTTCTTAATGAAATTCAGAGTACAAAAATCACAGAATATGCAGAGCATTGTGACATCTGGACAGGAGACCCAGCAGTCCAGATCACCTTTGCCTTCATATCTACCAATAACCATTAACACCTTCTGCATCTCTACCAAATATTACAAGCTGAACATTGAAAACAATTCATTATTCTTCAGGAAGAAAGATGACTCCAAGATTGGAGAATGAAAGGAAAAGTGGGATCAGAAGGGGAATCACTCCAAAACAAAGCTGATGAACAGAAAAGACAGATCTGAAATACAGATCCTAAGGGTTACCACAGGAGAGGGAATGCAGTTACTGGAAAAAGAAATGAGGTTTTTGCTAAATAGTCTGTGTTGTCAAGTTTGTAGTTGCATTAAAGTATATAATATACGACATGATGTATTATATGATTATAAATATCAAATATTGAGGATCCAGAAAAGAAACAGTGACATATAGGATGTGGCACATTACTTTAAGTCAGTGCATAATTGTCAGAACAGTACTCCAAAAAGCAAATGAAATTTAACAGAGGTTCTTGTGCTGTCTTTTGGGGGTTTTTTGTTTGTTTTTGGTTTGGTTTTGTTTTTTTTTTTTTTTTGTTTAGTCACATTTATCATATTACATTGTGTGTATCAGACAGCTCCTCTGAAAAATCCTTCTAACAATGGGAAAAGAAAAGAAAGAATGGTAATTTAATTTTAGACCATTCCAAACTGATTTCTAGTCCACGCTCAGATGTCTGGAATTCAGCCAGAAAAAAAAAATGTATTTTACAAAAAATGAACTAATACAGTCCACGAACAGTTTATTATCCTAAACTTTAGCTGTTAGGTATAAATATTTCAAAGTGTTAAAACTGCTGCTCAAGAGTATTTATGTGTTGGCTTAGCTTCATGTTCATGATGGAGTCTCGACCTATTCTCCATTTAATGAAACCAACAAAATGCTAAGGAAGATAGGAGAAGCAGCTGTCCTAATATGACATTTCAGGCTTACAACCAATTTTACTCCAAGAAAGATCAAGTACAGTTGATACAGAAAGACCAGAGGGCATTTTCACTTTGCCTACTATACTCCCTTGTGAGTCTGGTGAGATTACACATACTTAGTAGTGTATGTGCTTAAGAACTTCGTTGAATTAGGTTCTGTGTCCACAATTTTAGAGCAGTGAGAAAATTGCCAGGGAAAAAAGCATAAATGAGTTCTGGCACAATGGATTATGAACAGAAGAATGAAGAGACTCCCAATCATACACAAACCACCTTCCACAGCATAAAAATAAACTAGTATTTCCAGCGCTGGTTCATTAGATGACGGAACTCAGAATAATTTCACAGTTCCACTTAATAAGGCACAGCACACAATGTAAAAAATCCTCATAGCATTCTGGGGTCTTTTCTCAGTGCTCCTATTTATTAAGAGTCTGAATGTACTTCAGCTACTGTGGCTGTGAGTTACATAGCAATGTAAGCTAATGTCAACTAAGGCAGTCGTGGGCTCCCCATTTCCTTCTCCTTCCTTGAATCAGCACTCACGCTCCTGCGATTACATGGTGACTGATTCAGGAAGCTGATGGACTCAAAAGCTAGGACACAATTTAGTGTTATACTTAATTTGATATACCTACCCCCCGCTGCCAAAATGGATAGTCATGCATCACAATGCATGTATCAACCTCCTCCACTGCAGAACTTGCAGCTTTATATCTGTAGACTCAGTTACACCTCACTGACCCCATAAAAGAGTAACCTTTCCTTTTCATTCTTGTTGTGGTTTTGTTTAGTGATGGGGGGCCTAAGGTGGTAGCTTCTGTAGGAAACTGCTAGAAGTCGCTCCCCTTTGTTCAGTGGACTCGGCCGGGCCTAGGGCAGACCCGCTGCTGACCAAGGCCGAGCCGACTGGGAACAGAATGTTCCGTGATAACGCCTCTGCGATAACGTATTTAAGAAGGGGAAAACAGAAAAAAAAAGGGAAGAGAAGATGTGAAGAAGCTGAGCGGGGGCAGAGGCGCAGGGGGGGAGGCGCAGGCCTCGTGGACCTTGCAGGCCTCACCCTCTGGCCTCTCACCGGGCGGCCGACTGGGCCCAACTTGGCCCAGCCCAGCTGCAAGAGGTGGAGAGGAGATGAGATGGATGATGTGAAGAGATTCTGAGAGGCGTCTGCCAGCCCGTTGTGAAGAATTTTTCTTGTGAGAGAAACAGCTGCATACGCCAAGGTCAGGGAAGGAGGGGGAGGAGTAATGCGGCTCCTGGCCAAGATTCCCCTGCAGCCTGTGGTGACGACCATGGTGGAGCAGGTTGTCCCCCTGCAGCCCGTGGGGGTCCACAGAGGGGCAGAGATCCACCTGCAGCCCATGAAGGACCCCACACCAGGGGAAGTGGATGCCTGAAGGCGGCTGCGACCCACGTAGGGCCCACTGGGGCAGCCGTTCTGGAGGGACTGCACTCCATAGAAGAGATGACCCACGCCAGAGCAGTTTCACAAAGGACTGTGGTGTATGGGTGGGACCCCACACTGGAGCAGGGGAGGGATGTGAGGAGTTCTTCCCCCGACAATGAAGCAGTGGCACAAAACAACACATGATGAACTGACCACAACCCCCATTCCTTCTTCCCCTCTGTGCCGCTCGGGGAGGGAAGGCAGTAGAGATAATGTTAAGTTTGGGAAGAGGGAGGGGTGGGGGGAAGTTATCTTGTTCTCTGTCTCATTATCCTTCTAGTTTTAGTAATAAATGAATAGTTTTCCCCAAGTCGAGTCTGGTTTTGCCCGTAATGGTAACTTTAAAGATTTTCTCCCTGTCCTTACCTCAAACCTCGAGCCGTTTTTCTTATCTCTGTCCTTATTCTCTTGGAGGGTGGGGGGAGCAAGAGAGAGACTGCGTAGTCTGGTCCCGATCAGGGCTGAACTACAACAATTGTCTAACTATAATGGATAAAGACTAAAGTAAAAAAAGCAGCTTTAACCTCGTTTAGGGTATGGTTTTAATCGGTTCAGCTCCCTAAAGCTGCCTTACCACCTAAACACTAGTGGCACCAGCAACTGGAGGAACACTTGGTGGCTGGGCGGAAGAGAAGATAAAGCCTTGGCAATTGCCCTGATTTAGGCCATAGCTCATTTGGATACAATCAATCTAGTTTTAACTTAGCTAAGCTAGGTACTGCTAGCAGGCTAGCTATGCAAAAGCGATTTTTTCAGGCACATTTTGCAACATGCACTAAGGAACAGTTGCAGTGATTGTTTGCTTAATGCTGCTAGCAATGCAGGCCAAATGAAAGCATGCAGATGTTTTTAATCATGCTTTTCACAATTAAAAGCTTTGCTGGATTATGACTACGGGGGAGGGAACTAATACCCATGTGATGTGGAACATTTAGTATACTTTCTACTTTTCTTATTTTCTACTGTGCTATGTTCTTCTATCCTCTGTTCTCACCTTGCTTCTTTTCCCTCTTTCCAACCTGCCATGAGAGCAGTTGCCAATCTCAAAGTGACAAGTTGTTAGCGCTTACATACATGAAAAAAAAAAAATCTTTTGCTGAAATATTAAACATACCAGAATAAAGCCACAAAAGAACAAATTTTTCTTGATAAACAGAGCCACAGGAGAGCTCTAATTCTGTCTAACTGCATATCATTTCGGTATTTTTAACTCCTAACTTTCACATTTAAGGTTTTCTTGAATGGGATCAGAGATCACATCCAAATCCAAGTTGCAACATTTTGCTAAGGCTACTTTCCAGAAAGCAAACTTAGCTTCTCATTTTTAAAGTCGTATTCTCCAGGGTGCTGATACATAGCTAGGACTTGCACAGTGTTACACAGCCCGTTATTCTGTCCACGACACTCAGGGTACTAGACTTGAAGACAGATACAACATCTATGAGCCAAAATACATAAAATAAAAATCACAGATTCAATTCATTATTAACATGAAGGCAAGGGCAACCTTTACAGAGAAATTTTAAAGACAACTGAATTAAGTATGAGTTCAGATTTGATTAAGTAGTACCGTATTTGCTGTGTTACTAGACAGGACCTATACATTGCGCTGAAAAGTAATGTGGCCTAACTGGTGTAATCAATTTTTTTACTCTATTTAGGAAACGTAGCAAGCTAAGGAATTACGTGGTTTCCGTTGTGGTTCACCTTGGTCTGTGAGGCAACGTATGCTGCAAATAACATGCCACTGATAAAAGCAAATGTGTCCTCAGTCAGTGGCATAGTATACTCCCCTTGAAATAGAATCAAATTTTGAAACCGAAGTCTGCGCTAGGAAATAGAAGCTATTTTTGCATCCACTATATGCTACCAAAGATCTAAACTTGATTAGACTCACAGACTGGCATACTGCTTGCTAACACTAAAGCATGGGCATAGGTTTACTCATGCAGTAACACAGAGTGGTAAGACACACTAGCACTGCCTAATGCAGCATGAGTACTTCTGGTCATACATTCCAGTAGCTATTACAAAATTCAGCACTTACACTGTTTTTCATTCACTTCTACTTAAGCCTCATATCCTACTTTTGGAAACACTCCAGTAGGATTAATACTAAATCAGTGAGGGTGACACCACAACCACAGGAAGATGGAATTAATGTAACACATGAAAAAGATGAGAGGATACTCTGTGCAGCGTGACAACATAAAATAACTCAGAATTAGGATGTGCTTAGCAGGGATGGCTGATAAATATTCAGTGAGGCCAACAAAATTACTACTTACCTAGGGGTAAGTAATAAGCACTGCATTGTTGGAACTGTATTTTAATAACAAGGGCTACTGCTTTGCTGTTGCTTGTTCCTTTTGTGGAAGACTTCCTAAAGTATAATATTGTTTGGTCCCAAGGTACCAAACAATTATTTAACAAAGTCATCCAATGTGTTGAACTTCAATCAGTTCTTGAAACCTAACTTTTTGAATTCTGTTATTGTAACTGATGTGACCCTTGACCACAAAACATCAGAAGACTGCATTAACTATAGACAAACTTACAAAGTCATTAACTCCTAGATTTTAATTCTCCACTGAAATATGACACATTCAAGCATTAGGGACAACATGGCCATATGTGCTGCATCTTACAGCCACAGGCAAGGAAAACCACGTCAAGAACCAAGAAGATTCTGACAGGCCATCAGCTAGGATAGCTGCAACAGCACACAGAGCTGGGGCCCCAAATGACATTACTAATAAAAGCACAATGTGGTCTTCTGTGAATTAGGCATATGGTCACACTGGGGAACTATGTCCCTAAGCATTCAAAAGACTATAGAAGAGCTCTTAACACTACTGCATACAAGTGTAAAATAAGAAATATACTGTCCATTTTAAGTGACCAGTTTTAAAAGCTACAGCCAGCATGATCAAAATGTGTACTGCTCCAGCATACCAAAGTGAGAATGTCAACCCTAGCATCACAGTATCACCTACCTGTACAAACATGGAAATCACATTGCCTCTATAGAAAAGCTCTGAGTTGTAGAACCTTAATGGTGCGGTAACATTTTGAATATTTCATTCTAATAATTAAGAGGAAAAAAATTGCTGATACCAACTCTGCAAATGTTTCAGTACTATTCACAATATTATTTAACTAAGATTATACGTTCTGGCATTATGCATTATCCATATTACCAACAATGCCCATTCCTTGACAATTCAAAGCTCTAGCACTGCTCCAAAGTGGCTTATAATGGCACTGATAATTTCCACAAAATGACATGGAAAACCTATTTGCAATTCCAGTAACACTCTCCAACAAAGCGCATGTGGGAATGTGCTCCCTCATTTCAGGCATGTCAGCAGTTCTTTAAACGAGAGTCAATGTTTCCATTCAAATCCCTTATTTTTCAAGAGGTTGCAGAGTCAGCCCTCAGGGAAAGAGAACTCATACTAGCAGTTTCAGGTGCTTTCATGCAATCTTGTATCTCAAAACCAGTCTTTTTTCTTTTTTTCTAAAGTTTAAGCCATTAGCTCATAATATGGATGGCTGCCTTCTGGAATTGGGAGGGGAGAAAGGGGCTCAAGACATAAAAATTACTTCTAAAAGAAGATATTTTGGAAAATAACCTCTAACACCTCCACAATGTCATTTTTTTTTTCCAGCAAACAGTTCCTAAAGACCTAATTTCCCTTTGGTGGCCAATGTTGACAAGCTATAAAGTGAGTCTTGGCATTTTGTGTAACCTGGAAAAAAAGACCTGGAAAACCATTTTACAGTCTCATATTGGATTTAACTAATACTCATCTGATCTATCAAACAATTACATTAGTATCAACTTTAAGATTCTGAGAAAGCCAGCAAAAGAGTTTGAGGACAGAAGTAACCTTATTATGTGTAGCCTGACTTTTGTATATAGCGTAATCCACACAATTCCAACCTCTAGTTTCTGCATCAGAAAACTCCTCCTTGGAATGCTCAATGACTTTTGGGGATTTTCTAAAACTTGCAGTACTGGTTTTCAGCAGCACAGGAGGTCTTAAAGTGGAGTGCTTGGCCCTGTTTTGTGCTATTGAACAACTTCTAATTATCTCTTTTATATAAAGATGGACAGCCAAAAGTGTCTGTATTCTCCTCTGCCTGCCAACCTTGTTGTCCAAGGCCTTAAGAAAGTAAATTTTACAGGCACACTTCTATAATGTCAAGAAAGTAGCACAAATATCTGCATACTATCTCACTAGCCAACAAAGATCTGAGAAAAGAGGCAAAGCCAGGAACAATACACTAATCCAAACAACATATGAAATGCAAAACTATCCATGTTCTGAACAAAATGATGATTTTCCAGTTAAACAAAAAACTAGGTACAAAAGTTTGTGCAGAAGAACTGGAGAGACAGTAAAGCATTAGGTGGGAAAACAGATGTTCTGACAAACAAGCTTTACTGAGTATTCAGCGAAAAGCTTTCACCACAGAGTTAGAGAAAACAATACCCAGCAGATCATATCTACCAGAAACAAAGTGCTGGGCATATTTGCAGTGTGCACTTTAGATGGCAGTGCTTGATACGATGGAGAAAATAACTGGTGTGAGGAAACAAAGACAACACAAGAAATCTTACAAACACTAGCAAGGAAAATGGAGCATTAACCTTCACCTTCACACAGGAAAAGTAAGCAGCAGCGAACAACAGAAAAGTCAGACTAGTTTCTGTCCTGTCCATCTTTACTGGCTGAAGACAAGTTAGTGAATGAATCCAAGTGACAAACAATCATCTACTTCTCTTAAGCTCAGAGTTACGCAAGATAACTGCCAAGGAAATATGAAAAACAATATTTAGCCACATAAAAAGCTTTTACACTTCTCTTTTTTTTTTTTTATTTCTTACACTGTGCTATAGTTCTCCTTTCATGCATACAAGACCCGTTTGGAATTTGTAACAATGTGTTTAGCTTTGATTTTTGTTTTGTTCCACAATTAGCATGCCCTTTCTTTCAATCTATTTTTAATGTGCTCCTTATCTTCTATTATCCACCAGCAGTTCTCATGTTCAGGACTTGATAAAAATAGGAAAGACTTTTTCATATATTCCAAAAAGCTTTGAATATGTCCATGAGTATGCTGTTATGCCTCGTATCACTCTTTATTGCTCCCTTAACTGTAACAATAGCAACCTTTTGCTAGTAATTTTAAGAGTACCTTTGAATTCTCAAATCATAAGAGTGCTTTAAACAAAACTATTTTTTCCATTAAAGCCACTGAATTTGAAAGAAAAATTTCAGGATCTCTATATCATGTATGATTTGTTCATTTAATGCCTTTTTTTTCTGTGATCTCATATCAATTTCTGAGACAACCCATGAAGCAGACTGTAAGGTATTCCTCAGTTCTTTCTTTCTTTGACAGTCATGAAACAAACTGGAATTGGTCAGAGACTTTTTTAACCTTTGAAAGGAAACATTTTGTGAAACACTACAACAGCCATTGGTATGGGGCAAACACACAGAGGCTGACCTCTTTACCCACTGCAGTGGAATAATCCACATTACAATATACTTGAATCTGCAAATATTAGAACATAAATATGACTTGCTATGCTTTCATGTATTATATTACATTTCACAGGAGATGTATATACAAGCCCCTGCTAAAAGAAAAACTGCATTTCATTTGGTATTGACTTAATGAAGGAATTCTCACATTAATCTCTTAAGCTGTACTGTTCTTTAGAAAAACAGACTCTGTGGAAAAGAAAATCTCCATAAATCTCTTCAGCTCTCTCCAGAAAAATAGGCTTTTTGTAGCCCAGTGATTTTCTTTGCACCTTTTCTTGTGGAAACAATTAGCTTGGCAATTTTAAAGTATTAGGTGGGCCCAGCTGCAGGCTCCTGGTATCTTTCCTATTATAAAGCAAAGTCCATACAGAAAGAAACAAGGATCTACTCTCATAGTACTACAATGCATCAGTGGAAATATGTAAGTGAGCTATTAACAGGGTTAGGTCTTGAAGGAGCTTTCACTTACCTGAGGCCACCACAGGTTTAAGCATTTTTGCCAGATTTGTTTCTAATTCAAGGCTCTTCATTAGCTCAAGGACAAAAGTGTGTTGCATCTCACTTTTCAAAATGCTTGAAACAGAACTCAAACTGTCAGAGGCACATTTATCTCCTCAGAGGAGCCCAGTCAATTGGTCCTTCAATGATTTTCAAAAAATAAGTGTCAAGTCAGATCTGTTGTTCTTACTTTTGTCATGAGTGTAGTAACCAAACTTCCAACAGAAGTTCAGGTTCAAAATTGTGGCCATGGACAGCTGGAAAGTCTGCATTGCCAACAATACTGATTAGTTCAACTGATTGTTTTGAAAGCTTGCTGTGCGTATGAAATCCTCTTCCAGACAGCACGTAAATTTTTCCAAAATGATCTTTAGCTTAATTTATGCATTTCCCTTTTATTTTATCTCATGTACAATACCGTTAGTATTAGGATTGATTTCTGTCCTACTGTCTAACCTGAAAAAGTTAATGGCTTAGCTACGTACATTGAAATTGCTTTTGCTGTAATTAGCAAGAATATCAATATGCAAATTATTATCAGTATAGCAAATGGTGATAATTACAATAATACTAGTAAGGCCACCTCTATATTACTTGTGTATGTTAAAGACTTAGTGTGGTTATTAGTCCAATATATAAATAATATGTCTGATATAAAGCAAATAGAAATCTTTCATAGATCTGTTTTAGAGTTCTTACAGCATATTTAAACACCCTTCAAAACAAATTCCAGGATATGTCTCTGCTCATTTGTGTAAGTAAAATAATATTAAGAAGAGTATAATAAAAAAATAAAAAGAATCAGTGGATAGCTGGCAACAATTTCTGTCCAAAAGCTCTTTACCATATAACTGTTCATACGAAGCCAAGTGTCCTTTCTAGAACCAAAGAAACCTTATCACAAAACCTCATCTTGTATTACATCACTTTGTGATGAGTTACTTTATAGATGGCAGTCTCACATAGCTGTGTGTTCATGTAAATTATGATGAATAAGAAAAATTAAGCACATAACTAAATTTAAATGTGTCACTAGACCCTTTAAAGAAAAAGGGTTGCAATCTTATTTACTAACAAGAGTTGTTTACACAAGGTTACATAACTAAGTATCTTTGTGGGCTGGACTCATGTGATAGTTCCTAAAATTGTCTAGGCATAAGGAGGACAGCAATCTTTGATTAGAAGGGTAAACTTGAAAGATCCTCTTAAATGGTACCCACAACATCTATATTAATATTGTCATGCAATGACAAAGTAATAAATAAGATAAATAAAATACACTAAGTAAAACTTGTAGGAAAATATGTGCAGCTGTGCAATGTCTGGATGCAACTTTGGAGGGTGTTTTCAAAATTTGGCAAAGAATGTCTTACTGGAGTTTACAGCTCAACCTCGCAGTTATTAATGTATAGCTGCCTGTATATTTAATCAAAAGTAATAAGCCAGATGCTTCAAATTAAAGACAGTTAATCTATTCCAATGCATAAATACAAATCCTGAGACAGTTTCTGATCTTAGGTATTAAACTACGAAAGTTTATTGACTTTACTAAATATAATAATACAATATGAGAATTTTGAAGTTTAATCATTAAGTCATCTAAATACTTGCATGGCAGTAAAATACAAAGAATTTTACTGAAAACAGTGGCAGCACAGTAGCAAGTGCAAATGCCAAACCTTTGGTCTCATTTGGTCTCATGAATAGTTTCTCAGAAATATTTGTATTTGAACAATTAATGTAAATACTGGGCCATGCTCTCTGTTGCTCTCTCAGGAAGAGACAATGATCATTCTGAGTTATCATGGCAAAGTCAAGCAAAATTTCCCTTAGATATTTAAGACTTTTCTTCATTTAGATAGATCATTTACCGGACAGACTTACAGGATCTTTGGTGAAAAATTCTGCCAGGAAAATCAAGTCTTACAAGTTGTGAAAATTCCAACTGTTACATGACATGACACGACACTTGAGAAACCTGACTCCCAGTGTTGTAAAATCCTGAATGACTAAGCAAACTACAAAGTAGTTTGGCACCATTGTTGCACCAAAAAAAGACCTCCGAAACTAGACAAATAAACAAAGATAAATTTTCAGCCCAATTATTCTTTGATTCATACTAACTTTTCATCTCATTTTCCATCAACTTTGGGAGTTACTCATGATTTACCAGCATAAAACACTTTACTCATAAAAGAGCAATCAGATCCTTCCTGTCTAAAATATTCAGTAGAAATATTGGTTAGAAAAATATGTCTTAGGAAATTCTCTTTCATACTGAATAGCATGCAGCAGTATCATATGAGGAATACAGAATACTTATTTAAGGGCTATATCCTGGTAAATACATCCATCATTATTTCATCCTAAAGTTCATCACCAACACAGTTTAATTGTTCAGAGAAAAGTTGTTTCAAGGTTGTTCACCACATCCCTTAGAGATGTCTCTAAAAAGCCAGCATTTACAGGAACTTCCTTATATTTATTTGCTACAAACCACATTTTCAACTCATGTCATCATTTAAGTTCAAGGGAGAACCTGAGAAGTGGAATTCTGCAAATCTCTTAATTGTTACCTTCTAGAACACATGAAAACATCTCCTTGAAATCAAACCACTCATTCAAGCAGATGGCAACACAAAGTAAGAAATTCATAACTTGTAAAGAAGAAAATGGAAGACAGCAGGAACAACATAACAAAGAGAAATTAAGTCCACAGGACCTACATGAAAGAGTTTACAATCGCTGCATTTGTACTTGTGATTACAGGAGACGTCAGCATACCTGCATTGGTACTGTAGCTGTGAGCTCATGGAAAAAGTAATGATGTAATAATAGAGACTTCAAAGCGGACTCAACTTCAATTTATATTAAAACTCTCTTGTGCAGCCCATGATGAAATCTGTGCTGCTCTGTCCTCACTCTAACCAAAACACCAAGATCAAAGTTAGCAGGGATAGATATATCATGCTAAAATTACGCCTCCAAATGCAATGCACACAGACTCGGTGCCTTGAGGAGGTAAGCAGGAAGAATTATTTTTCCATTCATTGGGATAGAGAAAGTTCAAGGGAGTACTTCTATGCCCACTCAAAGCAAAAGCCATTGGCAAGATGCCACTCCTACAACTGCTATAATATCATCAACTTCCAAATATCATTAACTTGATGCCATTCTTTACTATGGAATCATAACATACTTGGAGTAGGAAAAGAATACATAAGAAAATAAGTGTGAACTACTTCAGTAATAAAAAGAAAACATTATACAATCATTAACTCATTTTTAATCATTCACTCTTTCACTAGAGATGTTTCTCTTCAGGTTTCCTACACAGGCATATCAGCCTTTGTACCTGTGTTCCTACTAAACTATACCTGAAGATACATTGTTTTTCTCTTCAGTTTTGAGCTATTTAGTGTTGTAGCCTCAATTTATTTTTATCTATTTAAACCTCTATCATTAAATTGTGGGGATTTTTTGGTAAAGAACGTGGTATATCAGTTCACCTGATACAGCCCAATGAAAAATACTAGCTAATTGCAGAAATGTCTCTAAAGCTAGTATAACTTTGCATCGCCACTAAACTACTTCTATTTCTAGAGACACGAATAACAAAAGCCATCTACAAGAAGAAAAGAAAACCTCTCAACTTATAATCAAAATCTATCTTAAACTCCCTCAGGAAATGAAGGAAGATGTATCAAGAAAAAGAATTTTTACTCTGCTTTCTCTCTTTTTTCTCTTATTGACTGGACATAATTAAATTGAATGCAAACTCATAAAAACTATACATAAGACACAACAAATGTTCTTTGAGGGCTCATTGTAATCACTGGGGTCTTGCTGCAGTCTCTGGTGCCTGAGCAAGAACTCAGGCCAAAAATACCCTGTACAGAAAAATATTGCAATGCTATGATTTCATGCCTAGTGTTATCTTATGGTTTAAGTAGCTCCCGTGACTCTTACACTTGTAGCAATTAGAATTTCCAGGCAGCTCAGTGGCAGATATTCTAGGTGCTCTTTATATATGCTGCAGCACTAACTGGCAGATGGCAGTCAATTCTTACCATGAATGAATTACATTCACCGGTATAATACATGGCTGTAAACCTAAAGACATTTTTAAAGCTTTCAAAGTTTTAATTCTATCTTTTATAGTTACAAAGCAACAACAGCCAGCTATAGTGATGTCAATCTCAGTTTTCATCACAGACTAAGACTTAGAGTAGGATATGCAGGTCCCCATGCTGCTTTTCTGGATCTCATGAATACACTTCTACACTTTTCCTCTCATGGTAGTCTTTTCAGCAATCAGGTTATTTAAACATTGCAGAATGTTATCTACTGAAAAACAAATACGTGCTTGGTCTGAAGAATGGAGCATCAGACAAGGAAGAGGGATTGTCTGCCATATGTTCTTGATTTATTGGTCTAGTTGCCTGAAGTTGGAATTTTATCAGGATTTTATCCTACATCAGAAAGATGATATACTTTTCCATTACCAGAAGGGTACTTAATATATCCAGATGACAAAGGTTAAACTATAGGTATGTCAATTTTGACAGCTTCCTTTCTTCTTATGACCTGAAGTCCATGAGGACTGCAAGTAATCGGCATTGTAGAAAAGTCACAGCTCTAGGCCTTCAGTGTATTTTTCAGGTCATTTTTGTGAAAAGATACTAATTTTGGAGTTTCAAGTTACACTGTGGCATTATTATACATTGCTGTATTAGATATCTTTTCTTGGCCACTATTAAAAATTTGCTAATGTAAATTCTGCTATTGCAATATATTCCAATTCCCTGCCTGTCTGTGGAACAATTAGCTGGGCAAACAAGCAGCAGTCAGCTGGGCAAACAAATAGCTGAATGCCGTTTGAACACACAATTAACTGCTTTTTTGCAGATGTATAAGGACTTTCTGTCTATTTCTGACTATTGCTGGTTGCACGCTCTAAGCTGCTCTTCTTAACTTCAACACCCATCTATAAATGAAGACATCTGATTTACAAACAACATTCAAGTACATTTAAAAAGAAATATTACAGACAAAAAAAACCCAGAGGATGAGGAGGGAAAGAGGAATGAAGGTACAACCTAGTAAACAAAAAGGAAAATAGCTGCAGTCAAAGCCTGAGAGCTTACCATGCACTTTATTAAACTGCAATGAACTACTTTACAGTGCTGCTTTTAAAATATGTTAACACTATATCACAGTTCCCGGCAGCATGAAGTCTTTCCAGAAAATGTGTCATCACTGTATGCAGCATATTTTATAGCCAGTATAATTTCATTTTATTATATCCAATAATATTTTTCTGAAATTCTAGGAAGTCTTCCCACAAAAGATAAGTAATGACCATATTTTAATCAGGTGGCACAAAGTCTAACCACCATACTGCAGAAAAAAAAAAAGCCTTTATTACACAAAAATGTCCTCAGTTTCATTTTGCCTCTGTGGAAGAAGTCGTGAACAAAACCTGCGAGAATCTCACTCATGAGTTATGTAGCACAAAACCTTTCAACTGTGAAGTTAATTCCAAGACTGCTCTCTAGTTTAACTATTCTTGATAGAAGCTGCATAAACTCAGAATCCTACACGTGGTACTATTATCACAAGAAAAATTGAAAATTATGCTAATAAAAGCCTGAAATACATGTAATTTGTTTCATATCTCCACAAGCATTCTCAAAGGACAAGCTATACATCTCTAAGTAAACAACATAATTTTCGATTTCTTACCAGGCTTGGATTTCTGCTTTGTGATCTGCCCATGACTGGGAAACGTTCCTGTAGAGGCTGGTATAACAGTTCTTTCCTCTAAATCAGACTCTGGGATTGTGGTACACCCACCTAGTTGAAAATTGAAGAATCTTAATGTGGTGTTCATTTAGCAAAACAAATTAATCGGTCCATAATTAAGGAAAAGAGGTGATAAATTAGCTGACAGGAACATATAAAACCAAAATAGTCTTTCCTTTCACTTCACAATAATGTTTGTTAAAGAAAGATATTACCATTGTTTAGAAGGCTTATTATGCCTTAATGACTTCTCTCTACTACTTACATTGGTTTGAAAAAAGTTTGAATACATTTAGACCACAGAATATGCAAAACTGGTTCCACATAAAAGACAGAAATAATGTGATTTGTGTTAAAGATCAGTTTATGGGGAGCTAGTTCTGTAATAAAAGTAATTAAGTGTAAATTAAATAACTTTACAAAGTCAACAAACCTTATGAAGATTGTTAGCTTGCCACAGAGAACGACAAGATTATATTTTTTGGATGGGCTGTTAAATACAGTATTTTTATTACTCAGTCCTAGAGATGGAAACACAGGGACACTTTCACTGTCCAATAACACACTGCACTGGCACCGCCTTACTCGGGTAATTTTAGGATGCATGGCATAATTCTTACTGAACTGTGTCTTTCAACACTGCTTTCTGAGTAGTTCGTTAGAGACTTACAGCTTTGTCTTCAAATATGTTCAAATGTCTATGTTTAAAACATGGAGAGGGATAACCTAGTAGTAGTATCACCTGAAGATAGCTATAGTAGCTTGCAGTGGAATAGGCTGACGGAAATTTATTTCAAAACATCAGTGATCAGGATGTTGGAGGATGTGCCACTATTCCCCAGCAAAAACATGGCCTTACAGTAAGCGCATTGCCAACAATGTAGTACACAGATGAGCTGCGTCTCTTTCTCATAGCCCTCCCAGGATCACCGTTAGCAAGCCAATAAATCCATGTACTTATCTATTGTGTTCTGAAAGCACGTGTTTATAAACAGCACATCAACTCCCAGCGGAGCGCACAGACTTTTCAGTTTATGTTAGAGTTGTTCTATTTTGAAAAAAAAAACTGTTTTACTCCGGGACCCATAACGGCTGTATCCAATTTTCAGCAACAGGGACTATTCTCTTCTTACAAACTAAATGAGTAAAACAGTTGTTAAAAATAAGGTTGCATCCCCAAATAGGAGAGCTGTGGTTTCCCCAGCAGTTTCAGAAGCACAGGCAAAGCAATGCACGATGTCCTGCAGGAACGTACCACACTATCTAGCTGAGGTAAAGCACAGCAGCTCCAGTGAATCCTGTGAAAACACTCATTCCTACCAGATGAAGAACTGATACAGCATCCTTTGTTTCTAAGGAAGACAAAAGACACAAGCTACTATGTTCCAGATGCACCCTGACAGAAAGTATAAGATGCATCATGGGGTTTATGTTTGATTAACAGCAAGCAGATTTTTTCAGTTAGAAAGGAAGGTTAAGAGTGAACGTGTCAGCAATGTGCATACTTATCGCCCATGACAACTTCAGATATTTAGGACACCTGCTATGAAATTGAAGGAGAAAATGGGAAATTAGAAAAATGTCTTGATGTTAAAATACTGTAACATTGGAGCAATGTCTGACATTGCATTAAATACAAATGTAACTCACCCTAAACGAAAATAAATATTAGTAAAATAATACTTGTTTCCCATTTGCAAACTGTGACTAAAATGTAAACTATGAGATCTGATGAAATGGAAACCACTGCTTTACAAGTCAATTTAGATATTTTTCATGTGTATTCTTCAGATAAAGTCTACGCTATTAAATAGTAATCTGTAAATACAGGATAAAAAGTAAGGTTTCTTGCACAAAAGAACTATTAAGAATGGCATCATACATTTTAAAAGGTTTTCTAACATTTTCTAACAGCATGAGTGAAAACTCATTTGAATTTCTACATGGAGATAAAAGAACCTTTACAATGTTCATTCTAAAATCTGAAATTCAGTAACTTACATAGCCTTGAGAACTGATGGTTTTTGATGTCAAAATATTTAATTAGTTATCAACACTGATAATAACTGAATAAGAGTCATAAGACAACCTATTTGCCCTTAGGTATGACACACTACTTGCTGAAAGGAAGCAAGATTTCCTGCTCTTGATTTTGATGTGAGATAATTGTCATCTGATACTATCAGAAGTTATTAAAATTAAAAGCAAAATTAACTTCTATAACTTTACTTTCTTGACAGACAATAGTGAGGACTGAAATGTTACCAATGATAGACTATTTAACATAAAAATAAAATGTAGACAGAATACACAGAGCAATAGTACCAGTGTCAACATTACGAGTAGTAACTATTTCTTATTTCTGCAAGAATATTAATAACTGTTTCCTATGAACTGTTTTCTAAATACCATTGTTTCATAAAGGCATTCCATGTGCTGAGAGCACTATTCTCAGTGGGGCAGGATTTCATCAGGACTCTTGCACCAATAATTGTTTGAACAAATGACCAGACAAGCACATAGTAGTGATATTTTTACTCTTTTGAAGCAACAAGGCTTACATGATCAAGATCTTTGTGCCTCTGGATTTCTATCTCACTCTTTTAATACCAATATTTCCTTCTAACTGAAGGAACTACTAGAATTTCCTGAACTACATCTTTTAGCTTGGTTCAGACGCCTATGGCTAGGTGGAAGGACATCAGCCTGCATCAACACAAGTGGTATCTGCTTCTTCCAATGGAACCAATGGCAGCTCCATTTCCTTGCTCCAATAGGCACAGGTACCGATCCTCAAGATAACAATGGATACCCTCGACAACATGCTGTGCTTCCACAGAAAGAAAGGAATGGACATCACGCTAAGACAATTGTCGCAATGAAAGAACCAAAACGTTCGAAGTAAATTGTAAACTTTCACTAGACTAAAAACTGGAGAAGGCACAAAAATACACCACTGAATATGATATTTAAGCCACAGTAGGCCAGGATTTTGAGATTCAAAACCACTTTACAACTCAGAAGGACAACTATCTGAAAAAAAAAAAAAAAAAAAAAAAGAACCTTTCCTGCTAGGACTCTATAAACTTTTTAATTACATACT
>WHYT01014957.1:1741-35598 GCA_009806455.1 Tetrax tetrax | reverse complement strand
GAGAGAGAGAGAGAGAGAGAGAGAGGAGAGAGAGAAAAGAGAGAAAGAGGAGGATTTTTTTTTTTAGTGGGTGTCTGATAATGAATATGGTAACAACTCGCAGTAGAAAACAATCAGGTTTAGTTCAGATATTTACCAGCAAAATGTAGAGTTGCTAATTAATCAGTTATATAGCACTTAAGTCTAATAGTGTGGCTACAATTGTGCAGTCACAACATCCCATTGTTTTGTGCCTGATTTGACATAACCAAATTCAATTAAATGATGGAAAATATATCTGCATTACATTCCATTAGAATAATAAATTAATGAAAAATCATACCAGCTGAACATGCAGTCCAAGGTCATTGAATATCATCAAAACATATTTTCAATGGGAGTACAGAGAGATATACCAGACTGTTGTTCTGCTTTACTCGTCTTACTGAAAGGTTTCTTCATAAACCTTCCAGTTCATAAATTCCATAGCTTTTCCTATAATAAGCTGACATTATTTGCATTGAGAGCTATTGCAGAGATAATTTGCGCCAATTATGTGGCTTCTCTTCGAGCCTGCAGGACGTTCAAATATTTTTAACATGCCTGAATTCATAAAATCTTGACTTAAGAAGTTCAGGGTACTTTGGCCGTATAACTTCTTTATGAGAGCAACTATGCTGTTTAAATTGTCAAATTGTCTTGGCCATTCTTCCAGGATGAGGTTCAGTGCATGTGGTGTGCAAGTCATACGAATGGCATTGGGAAACACAGTGCTAAGAACGGATCTAACAGCTGTTTTCATTAAAGAAGCATTATTGGACATTCAGCCAAGAACACAATCAAAGTCAACATTAAGTAGTACCCTTACTAACGTGGGACTGAGAATGCAATAACATTAAACTGACATTAATTATATATGCCATTCAATATCTACCAAAAGTCGTTTGTTACTCACTATGAACAAAGGATGACTGATGACAGTTGTGCTTTAACCACATAAGCGTACTGTTCCATCCAGCCTATTCACCTGATGAGCATGGACTGGCTGAAAAACATGCTCTGTGTTCTGCTGTGTGTTGACAGAGGTAATTGTTACTGAGTTTTGTAGTGTTTGGAGGACTTCCATCGGCCTTTATATAACAGCATAAAAAAAAAAAAAACCACCAGCTTATAACAAGAATTTTTCAAAGCAAATATCAACTCTTGACAAACAGCATAACAATAAAAATATTTTTGAGAGTACACTGCCTCATATAACACCTGGTGATTTTTGTTGACTGGGTCCCACATCCTCTTCCTCATATCCAGTGTACCACTAAGTGTAGCTTCCATTTAGCATAACTAGAAAAGGTTTTCTTTCAAAATGCTTAAATACAGCAGTAGCAGAAGTTACAAAACATACCGTCATCATCACATTTTCAGGACATTCTTCATTCAGTGACAAACTCAATTTTATGCTACTCTTTCGGGGAGTAAGAGGAATATGTAAGGGATTTGTCATTATTAGATTTGGTTTACACATATAAATTCATTTTGTGCACATAAATATATATGTATTAGGATATATATATGATACATATAAAGATATTTATACCAGATATTTTTTTTTCAGCAAGATATTCTTCCAATTTTGTAAAGTTTGTATTTATGTCATTGTTTCAGTAATGCACAGTAGTAAGGAAGGTACTAGATCTTTAGATGTTTTTACTAATTTATATCAAAAATCTAAATAGGTAGTGCTCTCTGTGATAAACACTTACCTAATTACTTTTTCTAAAAGTGTATTCAAACAAGTTTTTACTGTCAGTACTGGTTTTTCTATCTGTCAACACACCTCAAGAGAACACCTGAAAGTCAATGTTCAGAGCAGTTGTGATCTCTAGAACATGCTTGTCAAAAGAACCCATTCTAATACTGTCTTTCTGTAGTCTCTAACCTTTCTTCAGTGTACATTGAAAGGAGACAGATGAAAATTGACTGTTGTAACCTTGACAGCAAATCTTTCTGGTATTCATTGCTCTAAAAAGTTTAGAGAAATGGTTTGCTCCTACTCCCATTTAGAACGTATTTCCTGGAACACATATATGAAGCATTCTTCAAGCTGAAGATGCAATCATGCAGACACATATATAGACACTATGTATTTGTGTATATATGTATACACACATACATTTTGGACTTATTAGTGAGGAAAGAGCAAGTCCTCATTCCCTGCAGTCAGAAGTCGAAGAGATAGTAAATGTTTGTGGCATGATTTATAGTTTTGTCACCTAGGAGTTACAGAAGTGTTTTGGCTCAGAATCACATTGCAAGACTTTCAAGGTGAGTATTCTTTGGCTGGTTCAGAGAAAATTTTATTTTTGTCCCAGCTGTGAACATGAAACAAAAGATAATGCAATTTGCTGCGTGAGGTCTTGTTATGCAGGGTCTTTTGGATGTCTGAGATAGCCTTTATGGAACAGTAGTCAGACAAAAAAAATCATGAGAGGCTTATTCCTAATCAGAAACTGAGTGAAATCAAAGAAAAAGCATTTGAGATGTACACTAATGCATGATTTTGGGCAACAGAATACAGGAACAAAAACTACTGACATCACACACACTATCAGATACAGTGTGGGTAACAGTAGACAGTGGACTAGTAAATGGGATTCAAACGTAGGTACTGAAGGATATATGTTGCTCAGAAAGGCAAAATTAAAGTGGTAGGGTAATACTTCATAAAGCTATTGTGACGGGCTACTGAAAGAGTAGTATACAGAATTGATCAATTTGAAAAAGGATTATAAAGTAGTTCAATACACAGAATGTCAAATTTTAGCTACAGAAGACCGAGATCAGATTTCAACAGCAATTGCAGTTGCTTTGATAATATGAGATTAATTAATATTATCATAAATGGTGGTGTTATGGAAATAAAAGAGGACAGAAAACCCACAGAAATAATCACAAGATGATAGAAGAAAAAGGTTCCAGTGTAATGACCGGGGAAAACGGTGAACTCTATTATGAAATTCACCTGACAATGTTCCAAATAAGGATCAAGAAAGTAGTAAGTATTGAACAAGACACTTGTAAGACATCTGGAATACTGTGTTCAATTTTTGTTATAATGTTCATGACAGATTAAATAAACTTGGAAAAATTCAACTGAACGTTACTGAGATCATACAGAAATCACTTACTGACACATGAGCAGATGACCAGTCTTGCTTCGCTAAGAGGACTGAAAATGGAACAGACTGATCTTTACCAATAATGCAATTAGGCCAGAAATCCTTAGTGTCTGGCAAAATAAGAGACACTCTTAGAATTAGAACAAGAAGGAATTGACCATAAATTAATTTTTACTCAAAATTGGGTTTCTGATTACCAAGAGACCAAGGGTTTTGAACAACCCCTGAACGGAAACCGTAGAGGTAAACAATTGTATTTATGAATGGGACTAAATTACCTTATTCTAACATAGAGATTGAGTTTCTGAACCAGGAATTTTTTTTTCCTTTCCCTCCGCCCCTCCACTTCGTCCAAGTAAAAGATATAGGGCACACAGGACAAAAGAGATACAAAAGAGATTTATCTATTAGTATTCTGAAACAATCTCATTATTTGTTATCTAATTATGAATAGTTATCTAATCACTAGGACATTAATATCTAACAATATTTTCACAACATTCAACATGAACACAAGACACTACAAAAAAACCCAGGTTACTTGGCTACTTTAACCAGTTGTAGGAAGTAAGCTATTAGTTCACAATGGAAAATTAAAAATGTAAAGATTCTGGAACAAAATATCATCGAAAATATTTCACTAAAACCCAGCAGTGATATTGTAAATACTTAAAAACTACAGTTCTGACAATTCTGGTTCCCAAAAGTATTTGGCAAGCAAACTTACTAAATTGACATTTGGAGAGACACTGGACTATAAAATGCCAAGCGCTGAAATTTAATTCAAGTAATCAGACAGTGTATTTTTAAGAGAGTAACAAACTGACCTCTGTTCTTCTGTATCTCCAGATACTACTTGGAAATAAGCAATTCAAGTGATGAAATAAACATAGATACAAGCATCCTCTTTTAATGCTTTTGAAATAAACCCAATAAACATCTATCTGGTGACTTTCCAAGATAAACAGTATATAGGTCCTTTGGGCACTATGAGTCTAGGAAATCAGAGTAGTCGTAATGGAGAAAGAGAATTCTCTTTTTCATAACACAGAATTTCCCTTCCACACTTGAAATGCAACCTTCGCTGAAAATATTTGTGTTTCTGTTAATTATGTCAAAGATAGCACATTGTTTTAATGTATTGTAAATTCCTATTTTCTCAACTCTGCCCAAATATCAGGTTTGTCCATAACATGTAAAACCTGAATAATATTGTATTTGGTTAGTCTAAAAAAAAAAAAAATGTCACTTTTAATTAGTGACCAACTATGATTTTTATTAATTGTACTAGGAGCTAAGAACAAATCAAATTATAAAAAATGGTTATTATAATAACCATTACTTATATTTACTTTAATCCCACTAGTATTTAATACTTCATTTACTGTATACTCCACTGACCAAATAAATCCAAATACTACTTTATGCTAGCTCAATCTTTTACAACATTAAAATCTCTGGGACTGATTTTAGGAAGAATCAAAAAAAGGCAACTTTGATTCCATTTAGTGACCTAATGCCATTCAATTAATCTAGTTTATTTGGAGGAAATGAGCACAGAACTATACATAGTACTTTAAAATTACATCTTATCCTGCAGGCAGAATTTTTTCCTTTGTTTAGAACTTCCTATTCAGCAAACTTTACTCTACAAACTGTATAATCTCATTATTTCACCAGTACCACACCTATATCTGTGTAAATCATACAATTTTAGTAACATAATAATGCTCAAATGTTATGAAAATTATACAACTGAAGGATAAAAATGAACCCCAGTTCCATTACTAGGGTTACTTTGAACCTTTCTTCTTTTTTAAGAAGGATGGACTTAATTCATAGCAGCAAACTTTTGTACAGGATCTTCATGCAACTATTTTCAGAAGTAGACAGGAGATTGGTGTGCGTCACATGCTAAACCTTAAAGAGAATCAACTTCATAAAACTGCCAAGTATCCTTCTACCAAACACAAGGTATCTGAAGATACGAGAAACTACGCTCCAAAAAAACCCTCTAATAACTTGGGAGAACCTTGACACCAAGCTTTTCAGAGAGGAGGGAGAGATTCAGTGGGTTAATGTCATCAAATGAATTACATCCACTAGAAGATACTGGATATTTAGGGAGAACTGCGTTCAAATCCAACACGCTTTTTTTGGTAAACAGCAAAGCCTGTTTTTACAATAAAATGCTACGTCTGAAACAAAGTGGCTTTTTATATGGGAAGGCACAGGATTAACTGTTCTCTTCCATTTTACTTAAAAGCTGATATTGCTGCTACTGTCCAGGATGATAAATAACGTAAGTGACAGAGCAAGCAGAATACAGAGATACTCTCAGTCTTTTATGCCTTACGCTTATTTAACTTTCTCAATCAACTCTCTAGTTTTTAAGGTTTTTTTCCCAAGGAGAATTCAGTGACACTTAAGCAACAGATTTATCAGTATAGAAACTTCTCAGTAACAAGCTAAGCTTGTTTATGAAAGTCATAAACAATCCAGTTAGTAATTAGAGCTTCAAACGATAATAAAGAATTTTCCAAGGACTAAACCACATTTTTGTATGAAACCATGTCTGAATAACATTACACCCCTATGCTGGGCTAGCTGTGGCTGGACGCCAGGTGCCTACCAAAGGCACTCTATCACTCCCCTCCTCAGCTGGACAGTGGAGAGAAAATGTAACGAAAGGCTCATGGGTCAAGATAAGAACAAGGTTATCACTCACCAGTTACTGTCATGGGCAAAACAGACTTGATTGGGGGAAATTAATTTAATTTATTACCAATTAAATCAGAGTAGGGTAATGAGAAATAAAACCAAATCTTAAAACACCATCCCCCCCACCACTCCCTCTCTTCTGGGCTCAACTTCACTCCTGATTTTCCCTACCTCTGTCCCCTGAGCAGCACAGGGGAATGGGGGTCACAGTCAGTTCATCACACATTGTTTCTGCCGCTCCTTCTCCTCACACTCTTCCCTTGCTCCAGCATGGGAAGGCTCCTCCTGTCAGGAGCCTGCTCCAGCCTGCTCCACAGGGTTGTAGCCTCCTTTGGGCACATCCATCTCCTGCAGGTGGATGTCTGCTCCTCCATGGGCCTCCATGGGCTGCAGGGGGACAGCCTGCTTCACCACGGGCTGCACCACGGGCTGCACCATGGGCTGCACCATGGGCTGCAGGGGAATCTCTGCTCCAGCACCCAGAGCACCTCCTCCCCCTCCTTCTTCACTGACCTTGGTGTCTGCCGAGTGGTTTCTCTCATGTATACTCACTCTGCTCTTCCAGCTGATGTTGCGTAGCAGTTTTTTCCCGTTCTTAAATACATCATCACAGAGGACATACCACCGTTGCTGACAGGCTTGGCCTTGGCCAACGGCAGGTCCATCTTGGAGCTGGTTGGAATTGGCGCTATCTGACATGACGGAAGCTTCTAGCAGCTTCTCACAGAAGCCACCCCTGTAGCCCCCCTCACTACCAAAACCTTGCCACGCAAGCTCAGTACATCATGTTACAAAACTAGACAAAAAGAAGGTGCTAGAATCCCTAATTCTAGGCTATAAACACCAATTGGTTTGGAAGGTCAAGTTAAACATTATTTGAAATTGACTTCTACTGTCTAAAACTATTTTCAAATAAAGCTAGGTTTTTACAAATGTGGATATGATTTAAATTATTTGATGTTTTATATTAACTTTTTTTGACAGTGTGTTTTAACAAAAGTTTAATAACAGCATAAGTAATTTCTTAATCCCTACAATTTTAAAGTTATTCTAAATATTTTAGAGTCAAATTGCCTATACGCACTATCAAATACTATCCTCTTTATATCCTTAGATAGTAGAAATATGAAAAAGTAGATAGTAGATAGTAGAATACGAAAAATCAATTACATTTTTTATACTGATTTTTTTCTTTCAGTCTCACTTGATATCAACTTTACTCTGACAGTACCAAAATTCATCCTGATCTCAGTAAGATCTGAATTTCTTCATTAAAAGAAATAACTTGATGGAGGATAATTTCTGTTAAAAAAAAAAAAACAACACCAAAAAACCCCACAAATAAGAGACTCCACAAAGAATCCCACTATGTAAACATCATGCTATTTAATTTCCTTGGATTAAAAGTCTATGTTCTTGTAAAGAATTTGTTGTATAGCCAAGCTCACTGAACATCTGTGGCATTTTGATTCTGTTGCCTACTCAAGATGACTGAAACACACCAAGTTGTCTTGGCTCCTCTCCATAAAATCAGCTTAGTGACTTCATACATAGAATGACCAAAGGCCAAGGATACATGTCATTGACAAAAAAAAAGTGTTATCTGTCCCTTTGCTTTAATTTGGTCATGTCTACAATACCAAGCAAAGGAGAGCAATAGTAGCCTGTCTTCAGAGTGAAAGAGTTCATATTGCAGATTCAGTGTCCACTCTAATCATGTTTAAAAGGTTTTAACTGTGACCTGTTCTGAAACTTCACATTTTCTTTGTGGTTTCATATTCAACAAGCAGTTCCCTACAGGTCAATGTACCTTCCTTCTCATGTAAAATTAATGAAATTAGACCAGTATCTAGAATGCAACACATCCCTCAACACGCTATGAGTACATAGTGATACATTATAGCATTTTAAAGACTTAAGAAAACTTATTTTAATTGAGCAGTCATTTCAACTCATGCTCATGAAGTCTTCTTCTATGTAAAACTGCCACCATTTCACAGACGGACCCAGGAATAACTTTAAATATAACAAAAAGTGATTAAATTACTATTATTAGGAAGCACTACAACATTTACATTAAGATACTAGCTATACTTCCCTATATATAGAAAAATTATTTGTTAGAAATACTAAATAAAAAACTCCAGTGACTGAGTGCAGCCTTTCCCTTTCCAAATTACCCAGAACTAAAAGAGAAATTGGAAAAGACACTGTCTAGATAATGATTTGTCTAAATAGAGTTACTGAAATCCAGATTTAGTTTCCGTTATGTAGTTAAATAGCCTGCAGGTATAATATCTTCAGCTGGCACCAGGCTTAATGCTTTTTTATCGATCTGCCCATAGCTTAAGTGCACACATAAGGATATGGATTGTTAAACAATTCTTGTTATCTATCACTGATTATGGAAATATAATACATCTTGCAGCAGCATCTGCACTTTCTCTAACATGAAATGCTACTTACAGCAGACTGTTCATTTCATCCTGTGAACTCTCTAACACTTGTGGTATTTTTTGTGCACCTGCTAAATGGCTGAATTTGTTAAGCACCAATTACACAACAGGCCCCCTCTATGGTGTAAGCAATAATATATTATTAGATTCTTCATATTTGAGTTGCATCAAATATAACGTAAAATTACAATAGTAATAAAAAAGGTACATTCAAATTCTTTTTATTTCTTGTCTTCACCAAGAGATCCTTAGCTTCTCCTTATTTGAAGATTTCAACAGGAAAAAAAAAAATACTAGGGGAAATATAATACTCCAGGTTCACAGTTTATGACAGTTGCTAAAGCCAGCCTTTGCAAAAGGTTTGGTACAGCTATTAGTACTACATGCTGAGTGTTTCCTACTTGGTGCTCAGTAGGAATTAATAGAAATGGATCAATGTAATTTTCATATATTCTTTATACTTTTACCTCTGTACTTGTCATTAAGGCGAGAGAATAGCACTGCCATCATTGCACTAAAGTTACAGGAAAAACTGAGACTTGTACAGTCCTCTAATTTTTTTTTTCCTCCCAGAACATAACTGAGTATTTTTGGTTTTCTTTCTACTAACACCAAATCTGCAATGAGCAGATCTTCTGTACCTTCCTTCCTTTTTTGTCAAAACACTGAAGGAAGACCCATCTGAAATGAATCTGAACTCTGAAGGTACTTTTAAAAGAAATCTGCTTCAGAGTTCGCTCTCATGTGTTCTGCTAAGTCAGAAGGTTACCAACCACTACATCAATAGGAATAAAACAGTAACACACAGTACTCTGAAGTAAATGGGAGAAATCCTCACTAAACTAAGTCAATGGCAAAACTCCCAGGAACTTCAATGGGGCCAGGATTTCAGTCTTATCTCGTTGATCAAAACAATTATTTCACTGTTCAGAAGGACCAGACTGCTGTGCCTGCCAAGAATTTCTTAATGCAACCTGCTATGGTGCGTCTTAATTGTATATACCTCTGTAACTATTGCTTTTTCTTCTACCAAGGTAAACTGTTGACTTGCCAAAAATATTACAACATAACCAAACAGCATCCACAACAAAGATCTTTCTTTCATCTTAGCAAAGAGAGAAATGTACCAAAGCTGTCCGCAGCGTAACCTTACCACTGGCATCCAAATGAGCAATTATCACTCCCTCACCACCCATTACAAACCACTGATGTTCATAGCTGCTGAAGTGGCATACTTCCATTAAAAAGGAACAGTTTGAACCAAGAAATGAAGTGTTTTCTTGGTTTGGCAATGTTGTGTTGCAGAAAGCTTCCTATTTTTCAGTCAACCACAAAGTAGGAAGGAAAATCTTCTACATAGCATGGACTCAAATTCAAAGTAGACCAATCATTAATAGTGTAACTGAATACTTTTTGTATTTCTTCACAAGGTTTACAATATACACTGTAACTACACTAACCAAAATTATCTCAGGTATATGCAATTCAATAGCCAGAGAGAATCAAGATATCCACGGGAGAACCAATTTTACACTGAATTAGAATAAAACTCTGTTTTTTAATGTGCTGCAAAGACGACCAAAAATGAAGGCTCTCTTTTGACATAGATACCAGTATTTTTCATTTGGAAATATTTGAGAAGACTGTACAACAAGCATTTTTCCCTTGGAAACCAATTAAATGAAATAATCAAGCAGTACTGGTTAAATTGTTCTCCTTAGACTAGGGAAGTATTGCAAAATATCAATTCTGCCAATACAGTGCCTTTGTAGGGAAACATGGCAGTTGTTCATTGCCACAGCCATCATAACAACCTACCTTACTTTCAGGCCTTTTAGGATAGATTTACAGGAGCATAGGAAAATCCTATCTATAACATGGGACATGGCCTTTGCTAGATCTTAACCCCTTTAATCACCTCATCATATCCGGCTGGATTGTACTTTACATCACCCCATAGAATTTCCTTCTTCTCAACAACTTATGGTAGAATGTAATCAGACACAGGATATCTAACATAATTTATTCCACTAACTTAAATCTCCTGCGTAACTCCTGTCACATTATTGCCTGCTTTATCAACGGCCTGATTCAAATGAGAATGTCAGTTTATAACTTCATTTAAGTATCCCTGAACAGCAACCTAATACCCCTAATGACTACTCTGGTTAAAAGAAACCCTCTCCATTTTAGAGAAGATAAAACCCAAGAATTACTAATTCATATCTATTTAAATAGATTTTAAGATTGGAAGGGAATGGTCTGATCATTTAGTCAGACTTTACCCTGAAATGTTCTCCACAAATTCCTATATGTAATTCAAGCATCCATTTATTTCTAAGCTGCTTTCAAGAATGTCACCAGCAATTATTTTTACTTAAAAACCATTCCGCTTTGACTGAAAAGTTTATTTGGAAAAAGTTTGAGAAGAAATGCATGCTTATCAGTACTCTGATACAGTTTTAAAATACTTGTGAAAGATTTCTCAGTGCAGCTATAAAATTTAATATAGTTCAGCACCACATAACTTACATGAAAAAAAGATTGTTCATAATATTTATTACCCTCTAGCTGCACTATTTCTGCTCAACCATCCATTTGAATTGAGGCATCCCTCATCATCCATATACATCAGACGTCCTCTTTGATCTTTAATGGTAAATTTAAAGGCTGAGTAAGTGTTCTTTGAAACACACAGTGTGGCACAGCTGCTTATTGTTACACAGAAGACAGTAGGTCATTAAAATTGAAACTCGATTAATACAGTGGAACATCCCCCTAATCATATCCCAACTTTGAAGTAACACCCCTTTCAGTGATATTTCTAATTTACAGTTAACTAGTTTTTTTCAAGTGGAATAACAGTCAAGCTTTGGCTTGGTGCATATTTCATCAAAAGACAGAGAGCTATTAGCAATGCACCCTGCTGTGGTATTTGCACTTACAATACACAGCAAACACCCAACAGATACGTAGTATACCATGTTAAATCACATGAAACCCATCAAGCCCGCGGGTTTTAGCAGTTTGCTGAAGGTTTTTACAATCCTACAAGAAAGTGCTTTAGCATTATTTAGTTAACTACAAATTAGTTTTTTATTAGTTCTTTAGCAACATTCTATGCACCAGCAGAGGGAGAGCTAAATCTTTGCCTCAAAGTATAACTGCATCAAAACAAAACCTTTGGGATTCAAGTTTATGCAGCTTTTCACTTTTGCTTGCCCCCTTTTCACCATTGTGGTTCAGCCAGTGACACAATTTGGGAAAAAAAAAAAAACAAAACAAAACTATTTTAAAGAATTTTCAAATATGACAGTGTAATGAAGCATTTCATATTCAATTTCATTACATCTTCCAGCTCAAATACCAGATCAAACTGTTAGAGATGGGTGAATTTTAATAACACGAGGCAAGGGAAACATGAATTTATGGACCTACGCTTACCACATGAACACTAACTGAACTATTCATACCAGTTTCATGAGCAGACTAACAGCTGACTCCTCACAAGAAGTGGAACAGTTATAAACATGACTGGTCTTCCAAAATGCTCTCATTCTTTAAAAATTAAGAAAAAAAAAAGCTGCAATTTCAATACTGGTGATGCACAACTTAGTAACAATGTCAGGTATTTGCATTCAGGAAGATGTTACCCTTTTTCTCCCTAAGAAAAAGTCACCAAGACCATAGGGAGAGAGAGTCTATGCCTCATTGACTGCCATCCATAACCCAAGATGCTACCTTAAAACACCACTATTTTAATCTTAGGCTGATATGCAAGGGTATGAGGTATATTTGCTGAGGCACAGGCTGTGCCCCATGTTCTCTGAAATCCAGCCTGTCCAATCACATCTACATCCAAGTGCAGTGATCCAACCACCCAGAGGCAGTGAAAACTGCCCTGCATTGCCAGATGGATCTGACTGCATAATACGTTCCCTGAAATCCATGAGCTGTCTCTCAAATTGGTGTAGTTAACTTTGGGGAATTATTCTTTAATTGCAGTTTAGTTTTCTGTTGTAGTGAAAAAAAAAAATAATAAATTATTAGGACAGACATCCCTGGCTCTCTGAAACTCACAACTCAAGATAATTTTAGCTAAACCTATAAGATTGTCATTTTAAGCTTTGTTATAATGTAGTTATGTATTTTAAAAATAACATTCTAGTATAGAATTTGTCACACTTAGTCTAAGACCCAAGGCAATTTCTGCCTCAAATGTTAAAGCCACTCTTTTACCTACTAAAGTTATAAGACCTTTAAAACTATTTTTTTTCTGTTTCAAAAAAAGCATTGGGAACTTCTCTGTGTGCAACTCAAAACCAGCTGCATTTTGCAAGTAAAAACTTTCCAAGTGCCTGGCTCTCTGCAGATTTTTGGCAAATCTATTCGAAAAAATGAAAAGTGGGGGCCTGAGCCAAAGCTTACTGAAGTCTGTGGAAAAACTCCCATAGATTTCATCAGGATTTGGATTGGGCCCTAAAAAGGTCTGAAATAATTGAAAAATCAGTTCTGCATGTACAAAATATGAAATTTTCACTAGATTTCGATTTATTAGACTTCTTTATGGTAATATGGAAGAGCAAATACATTATAAATGGTGTTAGTGATGCACATACAGTTTTGCACTGTTAATTCACCACAGAGTTTCACAGACTCGTACATGTTACTTACACTGCCTACACAATAAAAATGATCTAATCAATCTCACATACACACACACCTGTACTTCATTTTTAAAAGACTTGAATATTGATAAAAAACATTAATATTGTCATAGCTCAAATGATATTTTTTTTTCTTTTTAAATTGAGTACCAAACAAAATACAGAGTAAGAGTTTCCCTTCAAAAGCTGTAAGCCAAATTCAGTGATAACCAACAAACAAAAAAATATTCTAGGCATACTTGCTCAGAACAGCTTAAAATAATGTAACACAAGCAATTTCAACTAAGATGCATTTAAATTAATGGCAATGTAAGGGAAGAGTCAGGTTTACTCAACCTCAATGTACCAGAAAAGAAAGAAAAGTAGCAAATGCAAAAAAAAAAAAAAAAAAAAAAAAAAAAAAAAAAAAAAAAAGGAAAGATTCCCCAAGAACCTGTTTTCAGCATTTTAAGAGAGGAGAGGTGACCTGGAAATTATTTTCCACTCCCCACTCCCTTCATCCTTCTGTATTATCTCTCTCCCAACACCTTTTTGTGGATGGATATGCTTAGCCATGGTTGTACTTAGGCAAAGTAGACTATCTTTGTAATTTTGCGGTGGTCTTGTCTAAGTAGGGACTGGAAAGGAAAAGTAATGACATCTAAACTTCAGAGCTAATTATGCTCTTCAAATCCCTGCAGCTCATGTACAAATATCAAGGCACTCCATCACATAGGTTGTTCTTAAAACATCATAGGAAACCAAAACTAAAGAAACTAAGGGAAACTTGTTAAGTGGAAATTCAAAGTATGATTTGACATACAAGACTGACTCCCTATTAATAGTATATACCTTAAATAAAAGGATTATGCTACATTATTAAAGTTTGGCTTTATTTAAAAACAGATTACATCATTCGTTACAGCCTCTTAAAATAACTATCTAGGTTTTACTTCTACTTTTCTACTTCACTTTTCTACTACTATTGAGTCTTCTGAAATAGAAGCTAAGTGGCTGTACATCTCCTTTAGCAGCACTTTTCTCCATAGTTTTGAACAATTAACTTATTAGTGCAGATTTTAGAAGTTTATTTCTGCTTGTGGTCTCTCAAGGACTCAAACAATATAGAAAATAAAGCCCAGTGACAGGCACAATCATTATGGGAAATTCTTTCAACTGACAACTATTTTCACCAAAAGCTTACCTCAACATTATGAATCATTTGTGACCACTTATACTTAAGTAGGACATATTAAAATTTAATGGGTTTCAATGCAAAGAGCCAGCAATAGGATTGTACACACTAAGGCACTAATGTGTTGATCCTAACTGTACTTAGACGAGGCAAGTTGGAATTGCAATGCTGCCAATTAAATTTCATAGTACAAATGAATGAATCCCAAATCTCAAGTGGGATTTTTTTTATTCATTATGCATGACATTTTCCTCTTTAAATTATTAATTTTTTTAAAAAATGTTATTGCTTTAGCCTTTTTAACCTTTGTACTCCTTCACTCGGTGGCTTTTTCCAGCTGTAATATCAATTGAGGAGGGGAGATTTTCTCAACAACATAATAAAAGCCTTTGCACAACCCTGCACACCAATGTGTTTTGTTACCCTTCCATCTTATTTTGCCCCTTTTCATGATACTGGAATCTTGCAATGCCCTAAAAAAAAAAAATATCTATTTTCTATCAGTGCCTTCTTTTCAATAAGAAAAAAAAATAATTTCAATGCTTTACTATTGTTTATGTAATCCTTGAAAATTAACCACTTGGAGAACTATCATTTGAGTCCACCAGGGTGACAAAACTTGACTGAATTCATTAAAATTAAAGATCACCTCAGACATTCTTCCTTACTCTCTTCCCATGTCTGATATTCACCTTTCCATTTTTCAATGCATTCACCCGAATCATGCAGAATGATGTAAGAAAAGGCTGCAAGGCACACTGGCTCACCACAATCTACTAATGTATAATCTATGTTTTAACAGTAAAACATCCCCAAACAACTGTATGTGGGAGCTACAACACAAGACTGTAAGGCACATTTGAATACTATTCATACATAGGTGTTACTGGCTCATGGTATGACCTTTGGAAAGTCACTTAACTTCTCTATAGTTCAATTCTCCTTTCCACAGAAATAAATTACCAAAGTTACTAAAACCATAGAAATCAAAGTTTTAAAGAGTAAAGAAAGTTAAAATGGAAAGAAGTTACAAAGAGTAAAGACTCACATCAGAGAGCCAAATAATCAATGTTTCTGGCTCCACCACGCTGTTCTTAAGATTTTCTTGAGCAACCACAAAATCTTGTTGCTGTAAGCACTCCCAAAATTCTCCCTAATGATTTGCTACTCCCCTTCCTTTTCACTAAATCAGCTTTATGGGGCAAGAGACATATTTTAGTCTCAAAAATAGAACCCAAATAATTAGTTTAAAATGTTTGATATATTACTGTTTGCTTATTTCTAGGCTTTTATATTAAGATAGAACTGTTCATCATGAACAGCTGATACATTTCTGCAAAAGTATTTTAAATGTGGAGAACTGGAAGTCACATTAAAGTTGGATCACTGTATCATGTTCCATTATATACCGTATCATGTCTCATTAGTAGCTGGCATGACACAACCTAACAGAAGTGCATGACAGCGCTAGGGGCTGTAAAAGTTAAGTTATGGCAGTTTCTTTGTTCCTATTATCATTCTGATGTGATTATCATCTGCAATTAGATGGAGAGAAGAAAATTATGTTTAAACTGGCACAGCATCTCAGGCGTGCAGAGCTGCACAAATTGGATACAGAAATACACATGGATCACACTGGTTATGGACTTAGTCTCCATTACACCCTTGTCAAACCTTGCTAATATCTCATTGTCTGATACATCCACAGTAGTACCACAGGATTTTCTCTGCAGTTACTGCTTTGGGCCACCCAGATTGACAGTTGACCAGGAAAAGGGTCTTCTCACCCTTTTATCATTCTAGCGATAGAGTTACTTGAGTTACTTGCTCCATTTATCACAGTGAAGGAATTGTGCATATAGTTGCACGGACATCAAAGTGCACAGTATGGAGAAGGAAACCAGTGAAGCAGAACGTAGAGAGGAGAAGTGAAAAAAAAAAATAATTGAGGAAAAATAGAGAAAACCAAACAAAGCAGAGCCATAGCAGTAGCCTTACTAGAAGGAAGAACTACAAAGGAAAGATAAAAAGTATGCATTTTACCAAATGTTTGCCTTAAGGCAGTAAGAAAAGTATGGAAAGTTTGAGAAAATTGATACGGTGAAGATAGATCTGTTTTGGTTTCAATGCATGCAGTACACAACTTCCTACAGAGAAACCTTTATGTGGGTACAGGAACCCCAGCTTCTACAGGCAAGAGAGAAAAAACCTGTACTTGTTAAATGCAAAAATACATTAACTTTTGAATCAGATAAATACGGCTGTAAGTTTTGAGCACTTAAAATGAAGGTTAATGAACATGATACTTCAGTGATACACAGCTATACTTCATGTGTGTATATATATATATAAAACAAAGAAATTTAGCAGGTAAATGTAAGAAAAACCTTGTATTTCTGTTTAAATGCAGACTTCAGTCTTTTTTATACAATCTCACATATTTAAAAAATACTTTTTCACTTTTAGTAAGCAACCTGCGTCCTGAGGGAATCAGCCTTTCAAGGTACTTTATTGATCAACCTGTGTCATCCTAAGGAAGCTAGAAAAAATGAGTTAGAGCTTTCATTGCAACCGTTGAAGTGAGTTAACGTCAATTTCACGTTTAAGAGCCTGAGACAACAAATCCATAGGAATGAATCGGCATGCACGGTTTTATAAATGTGCTTTGAAAGCCTGTGGATACATGTAAGAAAAAAAAGATACATTTTAAAAAGTCCTCAGCAAACTGAGTTTCAATGAGAAATAGGCCCTTTTAATAAGGTTTAGATTCCTGAGATCACAGATAGTTACCAATGTCCTCTAGACATATTTGTAAATGGTACTGTCTCATGAAATAGTGGAAACAGGTGAGGAACACTATGAAAAAGCTGGGTAAAATGCTGAATCTAATGTGGTCAATGACAGTTTCCACTGATCTCAGTTACTACCATATCCAACCAGTACCATCCAATCTTCAGGCGTACAAAATCCTTGCAAGTACTTGCAGCAAGCTTTGTGAATAAAACATTAACTTGCACTTTTCCTTACACAGATTTAATAAGCATTGTTAAAAAGTTTTATGAATACCCAATATATTTAAACTAAAATAAGAAAAAATAACTAAATTATTATTTTACAGGTTATGGAAGGGGAAAAATAGTATATTGCTACAGAAAACATATGGAAAATATGTTAAGTGAGAATCGCACTGAAGTTCAACCAGGCCAAGCACAAGATCCTCTATATGGGTCAGAGCAATCCCAAGCACAAATATAGGCTGGGTGGAGAATGGATTGAGAGCAGTCCTGATGAAAAGGACATGACCCAGCAATGCATGCTTGCAGCCCAGAAAGCCAACCACATCGTGGGCTGCATCAAAAGAAGTGTGGCCAGCAGGCTGAGAGAGGTGATTCTCCTCCTCTACTCTGCACTCATGAGAATCCACCTGCAGTACTGCATCCAGCTCTGGAGCTCCCAACATAAAAAGGACATGAACCAGTTAGAGTGAGTCCAGAAGAGGGCCACGAAGATGATAAGAGCACCTCTCCTATGAGGACAGGCTGAGAGAGCTGGGGCTGTTCAGCTTGGAGAAGACAAGGCTCCAGGGAGATCTTACAGCAGCCTTCCTATACCTAAAGTGGCCCTACAAGAAAACTGGGGAGGGACTTTTGACAAAAGCATGTAGTGATAGGACAAGGGGTAATGGTTTTAAACTGGAAGAAGGTAGATTTAGACTAGACACAAGGAAAAAATTATTTACTGTGAGGATGGTGAGGCATTGGAAGGAGCTGCCCAAAGGAGTTAAGGATGACCAATAAAGAATTTGTTATTAACAGTGTAAGAGAGCAATTTGCAACAACAAAAACCCTATTTTTTTTCAGATTGAACAAACTATTACTAATCTTTCTTTACAGTACACTCTCTGTGTAGTAAGAACGTAGCAGTAATGTTTATGTCTTTTTATATATATACAAATATAAAAAAATGAATATAGCTATTCCAGGAACTCAAATCCACATGTTTTTCCAATTAGTCCTGACATTCTCCTCAAGTTTAGTAGCATGTAAACAGAGAGTTCTTTAAGGAATATGACACATTCTGTTGCATCCCAGTCTTCCAGCTAAGATCACAGTTTCAAAATGGGCAATATTCACTCATGGATATCACTACAGCATTTTGCAAAGAGGTTTTTATAAGCTTATGCAAGAAAAAAAAAAAAAAAACCCACCCTAGAAAAACTTCTGTCTTCATGACCTTGAATACATTTTGGATGCACATATATATATATATAGTTAATGTAGTAAAGAACACCATCTTCAAAGTTAGCATTTATCCATTCATTATCTGAATGACAGAATCATGATTATACAAAGTAGATTATAATCAACTTAATAAACTAAAAAAGCTATGAAGACAAAGTGTGAAGTCAAGTATATACTACCATGCTTGGGAAAGTAACATTGTATGTATAAATACAGAATGGGAAACATCTGGTTAGACAACAAATGTGTAGCAAAGGGTCTGAAGATTGAGGTGGAGCAGAGTATAGCAGGGTATACTCCCAGCTATAGACAAAAGGAGAAGCATTCCATTTTGGAAAACAAATTGTAAGAATTTAAAATCATTATGAAAAAAGACTGAGATAATTTAGTCACAATTAGTACAAAATAAAAAGTTACAGAAGTTTAACATTATAGAGAACACTGTTAATTGCCACTTTAATATTCACAATAAAACAGTTTGATTTGCACAAAAGACAACTTATATCAAATATTAGGAAATCCTCCTATAAGGACATTAAGCTAGCATATAAGCTACCAAAAGATATTGTTCAATCTTGTCCAAGTGTTTAAGCGTTCATATAAATTTCATCACTGATACTTTGCATACATGAACCCCATTGCAACACAGAGGACAAAACTAGGTGGGCAGTTGGCTTGAATTCTTGCTCTACCTTTGTATAAATCTTAAATATTACACTGCCACAAAACTATTTGCAAATACTATTTCCTGGATACAAAATATTCATTTTTCCTTATAATTTCAGTTCTGAAGATTCATTTGACCTGAGGAGACAACAGACTTTGTCATTCGACAGATTTCAGTGATACAGTACTTAGTAACTGATTTTCAGGTTAAATAACAGTTTCTCTGCTGCTCCAGTTAAATTCAACTATGCAAGTAAATCATGCTAAAGCACAATATAGAGATCTCCTAACCAAACAAAAAGAGAAAAAAATCATTGAAACCCAGGGAAGAAGAAAAAAAAAAAAAAAAAAAAAAAAAAAAAAAAAAAAAAAAGATGTAGAAGAAAAAGGATAGTTTAAAGAAAAATAAAGTCCTAATTTAAAAATAAAAATCATTGATTGAACAAAGTGTTGATACAGATGCCAGTTGCAACAGGATGCCATCTGCACACCAGGAACTACTATAGGTAAAGCAGAATCACATTCTAGACAAAGAGTAGCTGAGATACCCAAAATACAGTTTAGGCAATACTGCAAACAGAGCTCAAATCAATGAGACTGACACCTAAATGATTCTCCAAACAGCCACAGTCAACACTGCTTCAGGTTTTCAAAGCAATGCTGCAAAACACACAGATATTGTAAGCGATCTTTAAAAGCTATAGAATTAATTCACTGTGGGTATACTACAAACTCCCACACCCATTAAGGTCAATACATGACAACCTGGGTGGTCTATGGCACCTTTCCCCAGCACTTCCCTGGCAATGACCCACACTTTGGCTTGGCACCACTCCCTAAGCCCCTCACCATTCCTCTCATCCAACTGTTTACACATTGCCAAAGACAACACAGTATATGATATACCCTGATGTGGCTTACAGTTATAATCATATTTAGATTCTGATTAACTTTTAATCATCCTTATAAGAACATTTCACATACTGAAAAACTATCATGCCCCTCCTCAACCTCCTCTTCTTTTTGCCTCAGAAGAAACAAAAAGTAAATTCAATGCAATAATTTATAATTTTTGTGCTCTTCTCTGAACTCTGTTCAATTTTTCTAAGTTTTTCTTAAATTGGGTTATCTTGTAATTTCAACCAAATCTTTCTTGTGAAGAATAGAAAGAAATAATCATATCTCCTCATTAAAGTTATATGACTACATCTCAAAGTTGGAATTCACCTTTAATAGGATCACATTGCCTATTTTTATTCAGTGGCTGGTCCATTATAACCCCCAGGAGCCTATCTGACAGCAACGGTGCTTAAGGAATTATTTCTTAATTTTTAGTTTCTCCTATTGATATTCGCTAGAGCCCTTTGTGCTTGTCTCAACCGAACATCATCTCACTGACTTCAGATTCTTCCTCTAATCTATCAAACAGTCCTTGAAACTACTGCTAGCTTGTTGCAAAACCCCAGTTTTAACATTCCTGCTCCGTATTCCACCGCTGAAGCCATTAATGAAAATAGTGAACAAAACCAGACTCAGCAGAGACCATGGCATACCTCTAACATATACTGTTGGATTAACTACAAATACTGATAACTATTTTCTGAAAGCTTCTTTCAAATAGTTGCCCACTGAAAGATAATCATCAGCTTTTCAATGTGGGCTTCAGGCAATTTCTCTAGATTGCAGGGTACACCATCTTGAACATATTAAATATAGCTTCTAGAAATCTAGCTTACTGTTATAGTGATGCAATGCCAGAAGGATCCTCGGCACTTTTAAACAAATTTCGAAAGGTGGTTGCTATAGAAAAAGGAGTTTCTACCATTATGAAAAAAAGATGGGCTTAAGAAAGAGTAGCATTGAAAAAAAATCCTCAAGCTAATGCCAGCCACACTACTGAACAATTACAGGACCATCTTTGGCTTCACTTAAACACCCTGAAGAATTTTGCCCTACATTACCATCCAATATTTAACCACAAATCCTTAGATAAAAATTCAGTTCTCACCATCTCCTTCTCCATGCATAGTTCTATCTCATTCTCTTCTACCTATTTCTGTTCCCTCCTTTATGACTGGGAGAAGGAGTTCCTCTATTTTATAGGCATTAGTGAACAGCTGTTTACACAACAGCATACAGTTATAAGTGCAAGGTCCTGGACATGGGTCTGGGCAATCTCAAGCACAAATACAGGCTGATTGGAGAATGGATTGAGAGCAGCCCTGAGGAGAAGGACTTGGCGTTACTGGTGGATGAAAAGCTGGACATAAGCCATTAATGTGTGCTCACAGCCCAGAAGGCCAACCGTATCCAAAGAAGCATGACCAGCAGGTCAAGGGAGGTGATTCTGCCCCTCTACTCCACTCTTGTGAGACCCTATATGGAGTACAGCATCCAGCTTTGGGGCCCTCAGCACAGGAAAAACTGTTGGAGTGAGTCCATAGGAGGGCCACGAAAATGATCAGAAGGCTGGAGAACCTTTCCTATGAGGACAGTTGAGAGAGTTGGGGTTGTTCAGTCTGGAGAAGAGAAGGCTCTGGGGACATCTTATTGCTGCGTTTCAGTACTTAAAGGGGGCTTATAAGGAGGACATGGAGAAACTTTTTAGCAGAGTCTGTTGCACTGGGACAAGGGGTGATGGTTTTAAACTAAAGGAAAGTAGATTTAGACTAGACACAAGGAAGAAATTCTTTACTGTGAGAGTGGTGAGGCACCGGAACAGGTTGCCCAGAGAGGAGATGACTCATGCCTGGAAGAGTTCAAGTCCAGGTTGGAGAGAGCTTTGAGTGACCTGCTGTAGTGGAAGGTGTCCCTGCCCACAGCAGAGGGATTGGAACTAGATAATCTTTCAGGTCCCTTCCAACCCAAATGGCTATTTTGTACAGTGGTTTCCCTTTATAAAATATCATTAAATTTATTCCTAGTGTAGACTGAACATGTATTTTTAGTTGGAATTAACAGTGAGTCATTATCCCTACTAACTGCACTGTTTTCACACTCAGGACTTGTCTTGGGCAAATGAACTAGTTTCTTTTAGGTGAATCTAACCAGGTGGATGAATCCCAGGAATGCACCTAAGCCACTCCAACTGCTAATGAAGCATCAGTACACTAGACAGGAACAGAGTTAGTTCAAATCCTCTCTGAAACACACAGATATACAAGTCATGTTGCCAGCCACAATTACTTAACACTGCAGATCTGCTTCTAAGGACCACATTACATACCAGTGTAAAGATAGCCACAGAAAACCCAAACAGGTGACAAGACAAGCATGTTTAAAAAGCCCCAGTAAAATCTTTATTATCCCAAGAAAGCTACCAGGTTTCTCCAGTCTGTCCAGTGATCTGGAATTCATTTGCTGCATTGCTGTGCATACGCTGTAAGAGAGCAATAAGTGATCAAATTGAGAGAAAACTTAGATTTAAAATTATCTTATTAGCTAACTCATTCTACCAGTCAGCAACACAACCAGTGTTCGGTTTCCACAACCAGTGAAAAACAAACTGTTAACACAATCAAATGTGTCTTAATTTTTAGTTTTAATATACAAAAACATATTCTGAATTATGAGCAGGTACTTCATGTCTTACCTGGCATGACAGCAGCTTGCTGAGTGGCTGAGTCTGTACTTAAGGAAAGGCGGCCACCTTTGGCCAATCTATCGCAGAAGACGGTGATGTTCTTCTTCAGTCTGCTGGTATCTTTGGGCATGCACAACTGGCTGCTGACAGTCAGGGCCTGTTCCTTAGAGCTCTTTGACAAACAAGTTCTTAACAAGTAAGAAACAGCAGCATCCACAGTTTCTTCCCAACCCTGGATTAAAGAAAAGGACATTAAATAAAATTAGGCGAACTGTAATACGATATAGTACACTATAAAGAAAGTAAAAAAATCAAGGACTAAAAATTTTCAAATTACACTGATACATAAAATATAATTTAAGGGTTAATGAGTGTCATGAACCCTGTTTTTCAGCTGGTGCAAGGAAAAACTGAAAAACTAAACTTATTCCAATATTAACATTGACAGAGAAATATAATTTCAATAATAATAATAATAAAATAAGGACAGTATGTGGCATAATAGTTAAATTCAGTAGTTGTATTAATAAATGAAAAACAGAAGTTCCTGGATGCAACATTTATAATTAATAACAAAATTGAGATGTAAATACAAACATAATACGTAGTACTTAACATTACCCTGAAGATACGTCAAGGTTAGGGAAAAAAAAAAGGTACCCAATTATACATTCTTTGCAATCGCTGTCTAAGATTCTGACAATATGTCAACAGCACAGAACATCAAGATTGCACCCCAAAGCTGCAGATATTCAGTATCCGTTTATCAGACCAATTAAGTTACCATACCCACAGTGCTAGCACAGGTGTGCGAGTGCTCTGATGAACTGGGACCTAGATTTCTAACAATGTAGTGTCAAGCTGTAAACATTTATAAGAAGACCAGCTTAGTAATCATTGCAGTTAAAACAAGCAGCCACCTGTGGAAAAGCTTTCAGAAGGAAATGTTATATTCAGTATCATATTCCGTCTACATATTTCCACAAAAGAAAGTGTTTACTCCTGAAAATAACACTTAGTAAAAACAAGGAAGTTTCTTTTCATGAAGTACCTCTAAAAGTTATTTTCAAGTTTGTAATCTGTACTATGGTTTTCAGTGACACGACCAAATCAAAGACTTTCCTTCAAGTGAGTATCCTGGATAGCAGAAGTCTTATTATTTGTGACAAGGTTATTAGGTTAATGCATAAAATCTAATATATGATATCTATCTCATTTAAGCAGCGTGCAGTGCACAACTGACTCTTCTTGATTCATTCTGTGATCTTAAATTACACTCCGTGATGAGACCATGTGATTAGTCCAAAGTGTCTATAATTAATGAACCTGCAAGATAGTCACAAAGCCTGCTCACATCTTTTCGTGACAAAGAGCTTGGACAGAGTCAGCACGTAACATGAAGGGCTTTGTGGTCTGCTAACTTCAGGACTCCTAACAACTCTTCGTATTCAGCTAACTGTAAGCAATTTTACATATGTGCTGCCTACACATACAGGGAAGTAATATCCAGTCATTGTAGTAGTAGTGTCTGCTCTCTCAGCACTCCTGATTGGTTGAGACTTATTTTGGCAACAGTCTTTATTGACTTTAGAAGTTTTGAGGCTACAGTCTGGAACCATCTAGCTCTATCTGCTGCTAAGATAACAGAAGGTAACACCAAGGTAGCTCTTTACATGGTGATTACTCAGCCAGAACAAAAAGAAAACTCAAGGGTCCGGCTGCAGTTAGTTCATACCCAGAGTCTTCTAGTTCTTAAGCTCTTTCTCATAATGCATTCTATTTGATTGAAAATGCGCAGCTGAAGTGCAAAATAACCTACCTATCCAAATTCCCACGACCGGGTAAGAGTAACATTTGAAAGAATGATGATGATGACCCTGTTGGAGTCCACTGTCAAGCAAACAAGGTTTGTGAATTTCCTCCATTAGAAACATATGGTTTCTGTGAAGGCTAGGGCACTACTTTTAACACAGAGATGCAAAAGCCACCTCCTGACCTTGTTACTTCCTAAGGACAGATCCAGGACAGATGCTTACTAGTAGCCAAGTATGTCAGTGAGACCACACAGTCATATGCACTTCATCCTGGTCCAAACATACATGATTCTTAATTGTGTCCTGAAAACATGCTGTATGTGTATAAAACATTTACATTTTGTAGAGGAATAGGATCAACTAGTGGGGTTTTCTTAGTCAACTTCTGCCTTTCTGGACTTCAGAACAATGACAACATTAACTTACTGTCTTATCTGGATTTACCCCCTCCAAAAAACACCTAAATTAGAAAAATCATGCCAATCAATAAATGCTGTGGTAGCTTAACATTTTTCAAATATTCTAGAAAGAGTCCATTGGCATGTAATCCATCCACCGACCTGTGATGGTGACAGGAAATAATCTGTTCTGGGGCCAATTTAAAGAGTTTAATGAGCTGGTAAATGCTGTCTGCATTCCCACATACTAGGCAATGAAACTTAATATGTACAAAGCATCAAAAACAGTCAACCCAGGCTCTCCTAATTACACTACAAATCATGAAAAATAAGAAAACATAAATGTAAGAATCTTGAGTTTCACTAAAAGACAAAGAAACATGTGATTAACTGGTGTCAGTATACAGTAGCTGAGAAGCTGACCAATATCTCCCTCCAAATAAGTCACAAAAATGCAGGCAAAAGGAGCATTTAAATAACAAGACTGAAATAAAAGCTAACAAAAGTCAGGAAATTAAAAGTGGCTAGTGTTCTGTCCTTGGCTCACATATGTACATTTTACTTTGTACCATAGCCTTAACATTTTCCAACCCTTGTTCTTGTATTTAATTTCCATGTAAAACTGGCTTCTCAGTAGACCATGAAACTAACTTCTGCAATTCAAGGACTGTTGACCTAGTAAGTCCAGTGAAATCCAAAGCAGCCTTTACAATTAGTGAAAGATACACAAAAACTACCTCTGCACAAAAAAAAAAAAAAAAAAAATCTTTACGGAAATCTGTTGAAGTGATTTTATACAACTATGAATTAATGGCCACAAATAAGACTGCATTTGTCAGCAATTTTTAATGGTGCAAGGAACAAGAAAAATTCTTCACCTCTTCTGTGTTAAAAAAGCTAAAGTATGTTCGAAAATGACAGTGTTCTAGTCTACAGGCTACACTAAAGAATGATTCTACAGGCATAGTTGTAAGATTTACTAATGGCTTTCTGTGTAGTATCCTGCATATTTGAGGTCTGAAAGCAACAGCTTCAACAGAAGTGCGATACCAGTAATCCATCATCCTATGACCAGCAAGCATTGCTGTAACTTGTAACAACAAATGTAAGTCAAGACTCACAGAAAGATATATCATTACATCATGAAAATTCTTCATATTGACTGTATCACCTGAAACAGATATGAAAAAATACTTAATTCATCAATCTTTTTCATTGGGAAAGGCTTGGCTTCATATTTTGCACATATACATTATTAATTTTCTCTTGTTGGTAATAGATAGAGTTTGGCACTTTCTTTTAATGAAATTAAAATGCAGGAGTTTGAAGACCAAATGCAGACTTGTGATACTAGCAGGACTAAGATTGCACTAGTACACATCATATATAATCCATATATATTATAATTAAGGATCCTTAGGTGTCATGGTGCATCTGATTGTGACTGTGATTATACATTTGATCTCGCTTTGGCACAAATCTAGAGTATCTAATTTTTTGGAAGATTTTCAGGTTCTACCATTTGCTGAGCAGGAAAAAAATCCCCAAAATTATATTCCCTGCAGGGTAAATGACTAATGACTGTCATTCTAAAATTCTAAACAATAAAGCTTGAGGCACATCCAGCATGTGAGACCTCATGCTGCAGATCAGTTGTCAGGCTGTAGGAAGGGCTCTGATCCTGTGACACAATGTGCAAGTGGAGAATGTGGTTACTACTGAAGTTTGAGGGTGGGTCCTGTTAGGAGGCCCAGCACTGTAGCACTTGGCTGCAAGGCTCCACTCCCCAGGACTTTAGCTGGGCAACCCGCAAGGTCAACTAGACATACATACTTAGGGACAGGATCTGAGAGAAGGATTTCAATATATGTAGGGAGAAGTACGACATAAGGCCTAACTGTTATGAGATTTGATAGGTTTACTCTAATAGTTTAGCTTCTTAATGCATTTATACCATATAACAGTCCACAAGCATCTTCTTAACTTTTTAAATGCCTTTTGCCTCCATCAATAGCATCATTCATAAATCATTGGAAGTTAATGAAGTGAAAGATGAAGTACTGGTTAAACTAAGTTGCACCTATTGAGGTCCAGTCAAATCCTATCTAGCTGCATGGCACAGAAGTTTACAGAGGTTGGTTTCCATTGCAAACACATACACAAACAAAAGCACCAAGTCCAGCTGCTAAAGACACTAGTGATTTCACTTGGAAAACACTGAGAATCTAACAGCTCCTGCTGCAAACACCATGCCAAAATTTCTGGCAGATACAGTGGTTTTGCCTCATGTCTCCCCTCAGAAAAGGGGTGAACAGCTTCCAACACAGACAAGATCAAGTAAATATGAGACAGACTCAAGCAGATAATAATACAGCACATTCTGTCACATTGCTTTGAACAAAAAAAAACAAATTAGGATATTTTACCTAGAAATTTTACCACAATGTACTTTCCTATGAAAAATAAAACTTTTGTTCCTTTTTAACTGAAAATCTTCAACAAGTTTTACCAAATTTTAAGCTGCACTTAAACAGATAATGAATAAACTGAAAGTCTACCTTTCTCGATATTGTTTAATATTAGACTTTATTAAAATTTGTTCTGAGACATTGAAGGTTTTGACACACAAACCACTGATATAGCTAATGGTGAACACACATCTAGACAGTTAAAGAGGTCTCATCTAACGGATGAACTCTATAGATTGATGGACTTGACTAATCATTGAGAAACAGTGGGCAGACAAATCTATGATTTGCAAGGATAGCCTTCAGGGCCAGCTTAAACATATAAAGGGTGGATAAAACCTAGGTAAAGATCTTTTAAAATATTATCAAGCCTTCTGAAATAATGACATCAGTAATATTCATTAAGTTTTACCTGGACCAGATTATAGCAATGAGTCATACAGCTATGTAGCTTTGTAGAAACAGCCTGATAAGTAGTTTTTCTTAAATCTCTATTCTGAAAAGTTAAAAATTATCACTACATGGAGTATGTATATTTACAAAAGACTTTTACTAGAGCAATCTTTGTAAGCTAGATTTTGTTCTGTAAGAAAAACCTGTAATAGATGTAAATAATACATAGATTTACTTCCAGATAGTTCTCAGGCTTTAAAAAGAACACACACACACATAAGCAAAGAAAAGGTGCAACAAGGAGACAGAAAGGAGCCTTGAGATGTGTTGAGAATGGATGTTTAGATTTTATGACACAGCATTTCCTTTCCTTTAGTACTATGCAATTGCCATAAATTCACATAATGCACCAGAGCTTAAATCCTACAAAGGTTGTGGACACAAAATGCTCAGGACATACGGAGACCAAAGCATAGGAACTGAAGATGTGGGGAGCTTTGTGAAGTTTGAAACTAACTAATTCATTGCAGTGCATCATAACACAAGGAAAAACACTATTTATATTCACAATTTTAACCAGATGGCCACAATGACTTTTCCTCTATTTTAATATAGATAACTATGGAAACTCAATTTTGCCAAGCTATTAGAGTCTTCCAATGTTTTTTCTTCTCTGGATAAAAGAGATGAGCAAAGGGTTCTTTTTGAATGTAAACCCTAGTTCACTTTGTGATGCTTAATATTAGAAAAGTATGTAATAGCTCAGTAGAATTAACTATTGTACCACTCAAACGGATGGAAACATCCTTGTTACATGAAAGCAAAACAAAAGACACAAAAGTAACGTGTAAATGCCAGCTCCATAAAAGACATTATTTAGCTTGGAGATTATACCTAAAAGGTTTGAAAAGATACAAAGTTAATGAGTTAATTATTTAGTCTGTGAAAGAAAGAAACATTGTGCTAAATGACAGAAGATTTTTTGATAGGGAAATGCTTAGAGAACCATAGGAATAGAAGATTTTTTGACTGTGGTTGAGAGATGAATGTTGTGTCCTGAAAGAGCGCCTACACCAAATACACAGACAGCAGTGGAAGTAATTAAAATCTTTGCCATTCCTTTGACTCTGGTTAAAGAGCTTCAAGCAGAAGTGTTTGCCCAAAAGTCTAATAAGAAAGACTTTCAGAACAAATTCCATTCTTACACTAGGTAACGCAGAAGAGCAGCAATGTCTTAACAAATACTTGCAAATGATATAAGCCCACTACAACAGAGTATTAATCAAAAAAGGTTAGACATTTTCACAGCTTCATTAGGCCATTTACTTTTGCTTCAAATAAACCTGCCAGTTCCTTTTAGCAAACCAGGTAAAGTGGCTTGTGATCATCAGGGAAAAAGTCTTTAACATTTCACAAGACCCAGGAAAACAAGAAAAAGTAGAACTAAAATACCTACTTCAATCCTTGTTGACTGATATTTCACATCATAGAATCATAGAATGGTCAGGGTTGGAAGGGACCTTCAAAGATCATCTAGTCCAACCCCCCTGCAAGGAGCAGGGACATCTCCAACCAGATCAGGTTGCTCAGAGCCCCATCCAACCTGGCCTTGAGTGTCTCCAGGGATGGGGCATCCACCACTTCCCTGGGCAACCTGCTCCAGTGTCTCACCACCCTCATTGTAAAAAAATTCTTCCTTATATCTAATCTAAATCTATCTCCCTCTATTTTGAAACAATTATCCCTAGTCCTGTCACAACAGGCCCTGCTGAAGAGTTTCTCCCCATCTTTCCTGTAGGCTCCCTTTAGGTGCTGAAAGGCCGCTATAAGGTCTCCCTGCAGCCTTCTCTTCTCCAGGCTGAACAGCCCCAACTCTCTCAGCCTGTCCTCATAGGATCCTTGGTTATGATATTTTGCATGATATTGTGCACATCCCCAAACTGCAAGAATATTGATTCTTATTCAGGACCAGAACGTAGAATACAAAAGTAGCTCTAAAGCAACAGAATCACACAATCACTGCAATCAGCTGAACTCCATCCTAATAAAAACACCTTTTGCACTCCATCTAGAACACCTCAATCCACCATGGTAGGCTTTTTTTTCTTTTTTCTCCATAAAAATGCCCTGCAAGCTACATCAATACAGGATAATACTTTGGTTTATTGTCCAAATAATCAGAGAACATATAGAATAACATGTTAAAGTAAATTGAAAGATGTAAACATATTTCTTGGGGATCACTGAATGGTACATAGTCACAGATGGAGAGTTCAGGCCAGCAGGATTACAAGCCGCCTGTACTTTGCAAAAGATGTTAGCAAATATCTGATAAGAATGTTCTTTAAATACACTTAAAACATTTGGAGACAATCTTTTAAGCTATATGAATTCATTGTTGCTCAAGAAAAAAGTAACTTTGCTCATGGAAAGTTTCTATTTCTAATTCAGTTTATAAAATATGAGATGAGAAGATTTAATTTCACTCAAATACTAGCTAGGGTTACTGTGATTTTTAAGCAACAAAAAAGCTTCTATGAAAAAAAAAATAACAAAATGCTTTATGCAGATAATAGCAAAACATAGATGCCTACAGAAATCTGTATGCAGTGGTGCTTGCTGATAAATCTCTTCAGAAGCTTAAAGCACAATAAAATTCATTCAAAACCCTTCACATAAGATGTCTTAGGCAGGAAACTGCATCATCTTTGTGAGATGATTGGGTTAAAATAAATTATACTACTACTTAGGGTACAGTTTCTCCAATCTGAAGGTAACCCAGACAGGGTTTCTGGGTGGGGAAAGAGTGTTCTATAGGGAGAAGACCTGGAGTTGCGACCAGAAGTGGCTTCTGTAGGAGCTTAGAAATATTGTAGAGCAGAGGAAATTCCAGGAAAAGGATGGGGTGAACAAAATGGAAGGGGGGAAAAAATAAAAAAGTTACTATGGAGAGGTAAGTTTGAGAAAACTGGCTTATGGAATTAACAGAACTCTAGGGATTGTGGAAAATTCAGTTAGAGCTACTAATTAACATGATTTATCTTAAGCATAAATTAAATCATTCTAATAGCACATCAGTCAAACTTGTCCAAGATGGTTCCTAAGTTGTGTTCAAGAGCTAGACAGGTATTTGACTCTGTATCTTAAGCAGTCTCTCTTTAAAAGCTCAAACTTACTTTGAAAGCCTTTGTCATTATTAATATTTTTCCTAAGACAACAGCTATTTTTCAACCTGCCTATGAAGTAATTTATCCTGGAGTGACAGCCAAGACAGTTCTGAAAGAATTCAAATGCAATGTGAAGCACACTGCAAAAACTATGCAAAATTGTTGCAAGCCAAATTGCAGGAATTCTTACAGCTGTTAACTCAGAAATTTGTCTGGCTATATCTTGTTGTTTTTTTTTTTTTTAATTTTAATCACAATAACAATTTCCTCAGCTTTCAGAAATGTTAGAATACTTGGAAGCTCACCTTACTGAATTGCAATCCTGGCATTGATGCTTATCCAAATCAGCAAAGAAGAGGTTTCGATATCTGAAAGCATTGTATATGTGAATTTACAAGAAACATTAGCCATGTGTCTCTCAACACTTTGCTTTCACAGTGATTAAAAAAAAATTTCTTATTGTTACACATACACACTGGCAATACACTAATCCAGGGCTACCAAACTGGTAGTCTCTAACATAGACACAGAACATTACCAAATTTTGCCAGGATTTCACCGTGCTACCAGTCATCCTAACCCACATTCTTCAAGCATATTTTGTATTTCTAACTGGCCTATTTGTCTCGAACAGGAGATAACAGCCACACAGCCATAAAGATGCCATTCAACGTTTTACTGTTCTGCCAGAAATGGAGCTGACAAACTTCCCTTGTGAGTGTTCCTAAAAAAATTACTGCTAAAAATGACTTGATAAGGCATTTAGGAGATCTTTTGAACAGAATCTGAAAAAAATTTAAAGAAAAAGCCAAGCAAATGGACTCTGTATCCATACAGTAAAATATTACTAAAGTCTTAATGTATTAAATTTTCAACAATCTCAGGAGACACTGTATTTTTTAAGATGCACATGAACAGTTTTCTTCAACACAGTGCATTAAAAATGCCAGTTAAAGATCATAATAGAATCATCTACAATTCATTTTGGCTTAAAAAAAAAAAGCCAAAACCAAAACAAACAAACAAACAAACCAACCCCAAACTCTACATATGCAAGTAATAAAAAACTACCACTGGAATAACTAAAAAGCAGGGAAACAGTAAAATCCTACTGACCAGTTAAATTCAAGTCTGATGAAAAACCAGACAAATTACTCAAGCTTATTAAGTGCCTAAGACGGACATCTGTAGTGAGCACAAAGTAGAAAAAGCTCCAACTGAAATCCTTATACTAATCCTGCTCTCTCTGATCATATCTTCCTGTAAATCAAACATTATGTATAACATCGATAATATCAACTGATCTGGTTTTTATTTCTATTGGCATTTTTAAATGATTCAATTCTAATGGGAATATGCAGGCTGAGGAAAGCAATATCAAAGTGAGGATGTAACTGACCATCGAAGAAAAGGTAAGAGAACAATTAAAATGAAGAAATCAGTAAGATACATAGTTCTAGAAGAATAGTTAAGAATAATAGATTAACTAATTTCATTTTAATTCAAGGAAAGAATTTTAAGCAGAAAAACATCCTTATTTGTGAGACAGTACTCTGAAGTCTTAACCTGTTGTCAAGAGCTATAAATCTCTATAGACACTATAGAGGCTTAGATCTTATTAAGGATTTAGACTTAGCACACTTACCTACCCCAAACAAATTGCAATTTACATAAAACATAAGGGATAAAAGACAAATGCAAAAAACAGGGAAGTACCAGGTAACATCTTGGTAACTCTGACCACATCATGTCATCTCCTGAACAATCAAGCTCTGTAGGGATCCTGATATAACAGATAATCAGGGTATAAAAGATTAAAGAGTCTATGAACAACAACAAACAGAAGAGTACAGAAAGGAATCAAGACTTATACAGGAAACTGTACAAAATATCTATTGAACTAGTCTGCGTATAGCACAAAAGATCTGTGCAGAGCTATGAAACACTAACTATTCATGCCAGTAACTGCTTTCAAGCTACTTCAGCACACCAAATTCAAATATTAGTATATTACATTCTGAGGTAGTAGATTGCAAGTTTCAGCTTTAGAAAAAATCCTTTAAGTTTGGGTTTGGTTTTTTTTTTAAAAAAAAAGTCTGACAGATACACTTGTTATTTCTAACACAGCTGTGTTGTAATTGCAAGTGACAATAGAAAAAGTAACTTTATCTGTTCAATGTAAAAATATTTATTAAATAGAAACTTCAGCAGCATAAATAACTCCCTACAAGAACTTCTTATTTTGAGTCCTGCTTGGTAAATGTACATTGAGAAATGTGTATGACAGATTCTTTCCCAAAAAGTACACTTGCCATCTAAAAGTTTATTCTTTCTCTCTTCTTTTTGTCCTCTGAAGCACAATTCACAGGCCTCTGAACATTTCTGCACTAGTATAAGACTAATAGTTTTTGGAGAATGCTATTCTATCGAAATTTAACTTTAAATCAAGATTTGCTAAAACCTCCTTTTATAATGTCTTCAGGTATTGAAGGAACACTGAAAATGCATATGGCTTCGAAATCAAAACAGTGTTTTTAAAACTATCTTATAGAATACGCAGTATTTGTCTTTTAGGAATTGGTGCTCCTAAACTAATATTTTACCAGTGATCTTCTGGAATATAGAATAATGTAGAAGAGTAGTCTTAAAGCAGTGAGTGTTTTGGAAGTCTAGCAAATTGAGCATTACTAAACAAAGGCTGTGAAAACTGTGTTCCATCATGATGATGACCTCTGTCATTCAAGATTATTTTAAAATATTTTTCAAGTCCAATTCAGGAGAAAGTCCTGCTCATAGGAACAAATTAATGTCATTAGCAGTTTTGTATACTAATGAAACAACTGATAAGAAGATTAGAGAGTATGTTCACCTGTAAGAAAGAAAAACTCCTCAGGAGGGGATCACAGTCATACTATTTCTACAGCTGCCTAACTTTTCCATGCTTTTGGATTTAA
>WHYT01014956.1:42228-54563 GCA_009806455.1 Tetrax tetrax | reverse complement strand
GCTGAGAAGTATGTGCAGTACAAGGTAGCAAACAAGCACAAATACTTTGTAATGTAAACTCTTCTATGTCAAGCAAGGTAGAGTAGTCCACGCTATCAATAAATCCTAAGGGAGAATCAAGTAAGATACATTACCTGAAAAAAACTACAAAAAAAAAACCCTGAGAGGAAAATATGACACCATTTTTCTCCTACAACATTTAAAAAATATATATTTTTTTAAGAAGAGTCTTATAGTGAGTGAAGGAATGAAGTTTTAGTAGTTACACATTCCTAAGTGGGGGTTTTTTTTGATACACTCTTTAGGCATACTAGTTTGTGCCAATCACTTTCATGAACACATAATGCCAAAATAGTCAGGTTGCAGTCTAGTACTTTGTTACTGTTTTACCATGATAGATCAAAAAATACAACTTCTTACATATTTTTCCTCCTTTTCCTTTAAGCTACATTAATATTTATTTTAATGTTATTTTAAAGTAACATTAACTGTAAAATTAATGTAATAAAGCCATCTGCGGAAAAAAAATGAAACTGTAAAATATGCGTGTGTGTAGTCACTGCGGCAGGACAACAGTGCTGTGTAGATACTTGTGCATCTATTCCTTCTTTCTACTCATAATTTGCAGCACCATCTAGTTAGGTTAGTTTTCAGATATGAAATGGTTGAGGAAGTTATCACAGCAGAAGTTACTTACTCTTTTTGCAGTCTTTTCACCTTTGAAATTTCAATCACAGATATTCTTCTCTAAACGTCCTTCCAGTAAATTTACCAGGATACATATATAGAATATAATCATACAGGCTTTCTTTCCATTATCTGGAAAAGTATGTATCTGGTGCAATGGAGGAATGCCTGTTCTGTAGCTAGGACATAACAATTTTTAGGAGCTTTGTTTTTTTTTTCTTTGAATGAGACTTTTATTTTTTCCTTTGATTTAGAAGATGAATATAGATTTCTGAAAACATAAATTCTAATCTGACTCACTGTGAGAGACTGTGTTGAATATTTGTCTCAACATTGTCGAAACATCAAACCACCACCCAAAAAATGGCTTCCCGTTATCTCGCAAGCCAACTCCCATTGGAACGCTGGACTGTCGGAACGCTGCAGCTCCGTGGTGGTAGCTATTACAGCCGGAACTCTTTTCCCTCTTTCCTTTCTTTCTCTCCTTTTTCTTCCATTTGCAAACTTCTTGTCGGGTTAATAAAGTTACCTGGCACTTGACTCCGTTTTGAGTCTTAATTCTGTTTTCTGAGAATACGAACAAAACCACGCTCCGGTGTGTGAGAGGTTGGTCCAGCTGCCCCTAGCCTCCCAGACTTGTCTGAGGTTGGCTGGAACACAAGGGGGCCTTCCTCTCGTCCGAAACTGGAACGTGACACTCACTTCTACCCATTATTCATTATTAAGCTTAAATTTTAAAAGGTGCCATGATCTGAGAACACAAAGCTTATCTATTGTTTCAGCTCTTTTAAACTAAACAAATAGAAGAATCCCGTAACATTCAGTACACTGAGCAACTCAGTGTTCTTCAAATATTTATTAAGACTAAGACCTCAATTTTTATTCAGGAGTCATTTTATTACTGAAAAATATTACTGATGATCTATTCTAGATAAGAACTAGCAAAACAGAGTTAAAAGACTCTTCAGCTATCCAGTCTTCGGAGAATTATATGTCATTGTAAGTATATGGAAGCCATTCTCCACAATCCATTCCCTGAATTCTTTTTTCTGTATCTCAGTTTCTGTTGCAGAGTGTCATGGATATCTTCATTTTACAGTTTTAAATATCTTACCTGTTTTATATATATATAACTTAGAAAAAAGAATCCCTGATGTTCAGGAAAGCCAAAAGAAACCGTTTTGAACTAGTGTGTCAATTATCAGAGAGTGCTGACAGCAGTATGCAAAATAGTATAGTGAAAAAAACTGTCACTTTCACCTGTTCCATCTTGAGAAGTCATTTAATGGAACTTTCCACATAATGCTGTAAAATCGTTGCTCCAATAAAATATGCTTATGTTTTAATAGGTAAAAAATAAGAGAAAAAGATATTGGAAAAATTAATAGCATAAGCTCTTATTTTATTCAATGTAACTATATTGCAAGCTTTATGTGAGATACAGAGTTACAAACTGTGTGTGCTTTAATAAGGAGAGTATGCTTTTATAGTTTTGCTGAAGGGATAGAAATATATTTCATGGATACAGCCAAAACACCACAGACAGATGGTACATGCTTCACTACAGTCAGTGTCATTACTAAACACTTATTTAAAAGCTATGGGAGTTTTAAGCAAATGTGGTTACAGCACATGACTGAGCTGAAGTCAGCCATGTCAAAAGCTGGGTCAATAAGATGATGTTAGGATCCAGTTTCTGTTTAAATGAGAGCTTGAATTCAAGGTCAGATCAAGTACAGAATTTAGATGTTCCAGGGCTTTGGAAACTGCTGTTACAACAGCTTAACCGTAGTGTCAGGAAGCTTAAAAAGAATTTATCTTGTCCCAAAGCTATCAACATCCTCCATTAAAAAGTTATTATTATGTATATTGGCACTCTGATTTTTACCTTTGTGAAAACTGAAGCTGAAGAGAGACTCTAATCAGCTTTGGATGTAATTCCAAATCATGAATCTATGAAGGAGTTTCAGCTAAAGAAATCAAACTAGAATTTTATTTTGTATCTTTCAAATATTGTTATCAAAATTTTATTTCAGTTATCTCTTTTAGTATGAAGCTATCTGGTTCAATAATGGAGTAGAACTAAGGCTTTTATATCCAACTTACAGATTGTTGTTTTTTTTAATGTATTTTCCTCAACAAGCTGCAACTCTAAAAGGTAACATTTTGTGATTTCAAGTTAAAGAAAGTCTTGTGCTTGTTTGTAAATCTCTGTTGTTACTTCTCAGTATTAATATGATATATCCATAAACAACTAGGATTGATCAAAGTAATCGAAATATACATTTAAAGATCTATATTTGTTTAAACTACAGTTCCATTATCTTGCTCAAATGAAATATTGATATAAGTAGTCAATGCACTGCAATAAAAACATCTCTGCCACAGAAACTGCAGAAATAGTAAGTTTATTAGTATTGTATGTAGAAATACAATATTTTTTCTAAGCTCAGGGTAGTCACCGTAGTGCTGTGAAATTTCTTCCAGGATCCTTGTTAGGAACAGGTGAGTTCTCTCTCTCACATTGATCTATTACACAAAAAGACACAAAGATTCAAGGATTTTGAATTACTGAGATGGGCACTTCAAGAAACCATTCAAAGGTTTTTTTGCAAGTACGACCTCTAATAATAACTTTCAATTTCTATTTGTGATCTGTAAATTCAGTCTCCAAGAGAAACTTCTGAAAACTATATTGTAGACAAATACAAGTTATGGAGTCCAAATAAAGAGTAACTGTGTGAAATCTTATATCGTAAGGAAGATTACACTAGATATTCTAATAATTCTGGCCTGAAAAATCAGTGAATAGGTGAACCTTTTCTGAGATTTGAATTTCATTCCCCGTTACAAATCTATGCTCTGGAAAAGCATTGGAAAAGCATTGGCAGCAGAAAATAATATATACCTTCTTAATTTTAAAGAAAACCTTTAGAACAATCTTTTTGTTACTTGGCAGCTAAGAATATTCCTATTCAGACATTAATTACTCAAATCTCATAATTCAGTTACCAAAGGTGAGTAATACGGTGGAATTATACATGGGAGCTAGAAAATTCAAATGTGTTTATTATGAACCCGTGTGACTCTGATGTAGTTGGTGGGTGTTTCAGATTTGTAGCTTATTGTGATCTTTGTAATTTATGCTTTCTTATAGTCAAGTTATCAGCCATATGAGAACAGGACAACAATCTGCCTTTGAAAGTGCAGTATGCAGATAGCTGTGCTATGTACCTCCTTAAATGTAATGGCCATTGATTTCCTATATGAAAATCTGTTGGTTTTTTTTTTTACAATACATGTAAGATGGCATGTCAACACTGTAGTTATTTAAAGCGCTATGCCAAAACTACAGACTATCTTGAATATATTGTTGGCTCAATACCTTGTCAAAATTGTACTTAGAGCAGGAAAAGTTAGCTTATTGGGACCTTATTTGTGCAACCCCAGGAGTCCAAGATAAGCAGAAAGTCATTCTTAATGATAACTATTCTCTCTTAACATATTCGGAAAAACCAATAACCCAACTCCTCAGTGTCTACAGAAATAAAAAATTGAAAGCTATCAGGGTTATCTGTTGGTTTTTTTTGTTTGGTTTTTCTTTTTCTTTCTTTTTTTTTTTCCTTTCTTTAATTATAAAAGAAGTTGAACTGCAAGACAAAATTTCTCATCTTTCTGAAACACATGTTATCCCATTAAATAAGAAAATGTGTGAGGGGAAGGATTGAAGCAATCTTAATGGAAGAAGTAGCTGTTAGACTGAGTCCAAATGGGGAGAAATCTCAAATAATTGCATGATATAGTGAGCCAGTAATCCTGCTTACAAACATATTTGTTTACAATTTAGACAACTGAAACTGTAAAACCAAATGTATCTGAACTTCTTAATACAATCCATATATCACACTACAAGCCAGAGGACTTCTAAGGGTGAGTCACAGACCTCCTTTCCATTCTTTCTCTTAAGAAAATAGTTTATTGCAGTTTAGAAGCAAGTATGCTTTATTTTCAAGATTTTTCTTATTACATTTTGCTGTTGACATAATTATGATGTGAAAACTAACATTAGGATGCTGCGGATGGCTGTAAAGCAGGTGCTTACTTCTCTGTGGGGGGAAAAAAATTGGTCCTTAGCCACTTCAACAATACTTTTATTCTCTAAATTAGATATTACGATAACTATTTAAATCAGTGATTCCATCTGTCTCATCATTCTGAAATTGTTATGACTTGCAATGTAAAAATAGTTTACTACAGAAATATATTTAAAATCTAATGTATTTTTTTTAAAAAGCTAAATATTTTTTATTATTATGTCTTTGACTATTTGCTTTATAAAGCTTTGCTCTTGTACTTCAAATTAATTGAAAACCCACTTCCGAAGCACATTTTACTTGTGTTCTGCTATAGCCGTACAAGTATGTGGCAAAGGTACAAGGTACAACACAAACCTGTGAACAGGTTTGGTTTCAAAGTGGTGGTGTAGGTTTCAAGTCACACTGAAAGTGTTGATCACTGTGGATCTCCACATTGAGAATGCTGGAGATGCAGTCTTGTCCTCTAATCTAGAGTCATCAGGCTAGATTTCCCTTTATTATTAGAACTTCCAATCACACTAGTAAAAGAGGCAGGTGCAAGGAAACAAACCCTTAGCTTAGCTTTTCTTGAGGCAATGGCAATGGGGAGGATGCCTGAATCACTACCTCTTGACAGTGATTTTTAGTCAATTGCCTAGCATCGAAGGGTACCTGGAAGACAAAAGCCTCTATTCTCTTACCTAGAGATGATTTCTGGTGAAGACTCCTAAATTAGGGGCCACACTTGTCCATTCCAGACAGCCTATGAATTCCCAAGCACAAAAGCAATTTCAGTCTGGAGATTTGTAAGATTAAACTAATAAACTTATTACAATGAAATGAACATGAAAAGTAGATAGTATGCATGAGATAGAAAAAGATATGGCAAAAAGCTTGGTGTTACCAGGGGGTTTTTTGTACATAGTAAATATGTGTAAGTGCCAGAACACATTAAATAATATTTAGCTTCGTTTCTGATTACAGAGCACTGATTCCCTTCCCCAAACTTTATGCTGTTTTGCACTTCAACTGTATTCTTACAGTTGAAACTCAGTCTTGGCAATTTATGGCATATTTCCAGCACCATCCTGTACATACACGTAAGTATCCAGCTTAGTCTTCTGTGCCACTGGAGTAAATATCCCAAATGATATGTATTTGGTTTGCGTGGCTAGGTTTTGGTAGCAGGGGGGCTGCACAGGTGACTTCTGTGAGAAGCTGCTAGAAGCTTCACCTATGTTCAACAGAGCCAATGCCAGCTGGCTTCAAGATAGGCTCACCACTGGCCAAGGCTGAGCCAATCAGCCAATGGTAGCAGCACCTCTGCAATAATGTAGTCAAGAAGGGAAAAAAAAAAAACCCTGCTGTGCAACAGCAATTGCAGCTCTAGAGAATAATGAGAATATATGAGAGAAATAACTATGCAGGCACCAAGGTCAATGAAGAAGGAGGGGGAGGACATATTCCAGGCACCTGAGTAGAGATTCCCCTATAACCTGTGGTGAAGACTATTGTGAGGCAGGCTATGCCCCAGCAGCACATGGACCTTAACAGTTGAGCAGAGATCTACCTGCAGCCTGTGGAGGACTCCATGCAGAAGCAGGTAGATACAAGTGAAGGAGGCTGTGACACTGTGGACAGGAGCCCACGCTGAAGCAGATTTGCTGGCAGGATTGTGATCTCATGTGAGGCCCATGCTGGAGCAATCTGTTCCTGAAGGATTGTGTCTCGTGGAAGGGACCCACACTAGAGAAGTTCATGGAGGACTGTCGCTCATGGGAGGTACTCCATGCTAGAGTAGGGGAAGAGCATGACGAGTCCTTCCACTGGGGAGGAAGGAGCGGCAGAGACAATGTGGTGAACTGATTTCAGTTCTCATTCCCCATCAACCTGTGTCCCTGTCGGGGAGGAGATAGAGAATTCAGGAGTAAAGTTAAGCCCAGGAAGAAGGGAGAGGTAAAAGTATTTTAAGATTTGGGTTTTGTTTGTTGTTTTTTTTTTACTTTCTTATTATCCTACTCTAATTTGATTGGTAATAAATTAAACTAATTTCCCCAAGCCAAGTCTGATTTTGCCTGTGATGGTAATCTTTGAGTGATTTCTCCCTGTCCTAATCCTGGCCTTTGAGCCTTTTGTGGTATTTTCTCTCCCCTGTCCAGTTGACAAGACAAAGTGATAGAGTGGCTTTGGTAGGCAGCTGGCATTCACCCAGGGTCAACCCACCATAACATAATATATGAATGCATTTTTAGATTAGTACTGCAGATTTGGATGATTTTGATTAATTAAATGTAATAGACACTGACATCATCCATATTAACAGTTTCTTCAGAGTATTTTTTTTTTGTAAAATGTCAGTGTGGATTAAGAATAATGTGTTTTGTGCATGGAACCTACTGAAATCAGTGCCGCATTGCCAGAATAGTACATGCGTAATACAATTAATTATGAAAAAGTTATGTAAAGTAACAGCAGCTATTTTATTAACATTAAAATTAATCTACACTCATTTCCATCAAACTATGCAACACATTCTAAGGTTAAGCCATAAAGTTTTTTAGATGTCTGTGTTCACTCTTTGGTTGATACTGACATCATTAATGCCACCACTGAGCTGCTGTACGGACTGGTCAACATGCAAAAGTCATCATTACCCAAGTTGCTATCTACCATACACGTATTTATGACTGTCAGATGTCAGGCATCCTCCCTGATTTTAATAAAATCCTTGACATGACACTGGAGTAATTAATTATTTGAATCACATAAGCTCCCAATCCATATACCTTAAATTGAGAAACATTTTCCTACTATTTGGACACTCTCTTGAAAAAAGTATTGAAATTCTAGGTGATTAGACTGATTGCAATTATAAGTTGCCACGCCCCAAACTTTAGAATGCTGGAGCATTATTCCATTTTAAGATTAAAGTCATCCTTATCTCAAGACATATTAAAACCAGTGTCCTTATTCTGTCTAGGATAGAATTAACTTTCACCTGAACTGGGAGGGGAACTGGAGCTGGTGGCTCCTATGGGATAGGCACCCATCTGGGATAGTTTACTGATTAGCCAACAGCTGGGGTAAGTTTACCCAAATTAGCCAAAGGGTTATTCCATCCCATGTGACATCATACTTAGCATTTAAGTGAGGAGGGTGATAAGGGAAGCTTCTTGTTACTTGGGAGAAAAGTGGGTGTTGGGATTTGTTGTGAGCTATTGTACTATATTTGTTTTCCATTTCTGTTTTGTTTTGTTCTGTTACTTATCTTAAATTACTTTTTTTTCAACTCAGCTCATGAGTTTTGCTACCTTTTGTTTACCAGTTCTCCTCTTTGTCCCACTGCAGGGCGGGGGGAGTGAGCGAGAGACTGCATAGCTTGGTCCTGAGCGGGGCTAAACTATGACAACCAGTAAAAATATTTATTATGAAATCCAAAACATACGAAGGACAGCCAAGTGTAGGAGGTGATAGAAAGACATTTAGAAATATGCATAGTTTTTATAAAGTAAAAATCCAGCTCAAAAGCTTTCTCTTCATTTTTTTTTTCTGTATACATTTGATGGTTTCCCCTGGGTTGCAATTACAGACTTTTGGTAAATGAGGCTTCCATACTGCATCCTTTTCTTGAGGTTCCATTGATATCTTTCTCTTAAAAAAAAAAAAAAAAATAAAAAAAAAATTGTTTTTTACTTATTTAGTACCTTCAATATCACCTCAGGTTGTGTACTGTCCTAACCACTTCAGAAATTCTAAGAGCTCTTTGGTAGTTTAACTGCTTTATCTTAAACTTGACTTAACTATTAGGAAATCATTATCTATTGAAAGATAAGCACTTTCCTGTCTGGGGAAGCAATGAGCTACCTCTCATTTATAAAGCCTCTCTGTATACAGAATTCTGCAGGACCTTGTGAATTGACAAGGTCCTGCAGAATTCATTGAATTAAATATGGAAATAAAGTTAATGCATGCTACTGATACTAACTCCTGACTCAGTCCACAGAAAAAAGGCCATGTCTACACCTCAAAATAATTCAGGGTCAAGGACCAATCCCTGTCTCAGAGCTCATGTGAAAATCACTGACTTTCCTCAACATTGCTTAGAGCATATTGTTACAGGATGCATTAACACTTATTCAACTCCATTTAGTTCTGCCTTGGACCCCAGATGAAGACCACACATCCATAAAACGCTATTTTGCACATGTTTATTTCCATGTAAAATGTTTATAATAATGTGAGGATACTGTTGCAATTCAACTGCGTAGTATTTTTATGAAACTGAAGTTATATGCCGCATGCAAGGTCTACTAAGAGAGTTTCGGAAGACTGTTGCACTAAGGGAGCCAAACCCTATTCAAATCATACCTCCCCTTGAAAATGATCACTTGCAGTTGATGTCCTCTGATCAGACCTTTGGCTGTGCTGTTGGGAGTTCTTGTTGATGGGAGCAAAGTTGTGCACAGCAATTAAGCTAACATTGTCTAAGTAGTGTGGATTATTAGTGCTTGAACTTCCATCATGGCTTTCTCAAAAGTATAGATGTAGCCAATAACTGTGGATAATTTTTGGTTTATAATGAGTTTAGAGAGATCAAGCTTTGAGGGATATCAAATAGTGATGATTTTTAAATAGTGATGCCCCACCTATCTTAGCAGATGAACAATTATTCCTTAGATAATAAAATCTTCAGAACAAATTTCTGTCAGACATAATTTCCATGCAATGCAATACAGCTAGACAGGTTCTTTTCCAGTATTGACTATCTTTAGGAATATTTGGTTGTTCAAACATTTCATTCTCTGGAGTCATTTACTGGGAAAAGTGTTTATCCTGATGAGTATGTTAGCCATTAAGCACTCCACTGAGTGCTCTGTAGCAAATGTCTCTTATTGGCTTCTATTTGAAGTATGGCATGTAAAAACATAATTAAATATCTACTGAATAGGTTGTTTGTGTTTCAGAGTTGTCTATTTTCCCATTTTAGGCTAGTGTCATAGCCACTGAACTGTAAACAGAAGTGGGAATCAGTCCATTTAATCCCACCTGCATTGGGACATACGTATCCGGATCTGCCTAGCCTTGTAGCCATCTGAAGGACATCTAACCTACATTAGAAAAGATTAGACTAAGTCGTCCTCTGGTAGACAAGTCTTAACACGTAAATGATGAATGAGATATACAGCTGATTAAGATGCCCTGTATTTCACTTCACAGGTCTACAAAATACATATATCTCTAGGTTAGGTTTATTGAAAACTTAGAAACTTTAGGAGGTCTGGATTGCCTCACTGCTAAATTAGGTGCCCTAGATTTCACTCTCAATATCTCGACTCTGATGCTATCTTATCTTCGGAATCAAAATCTAAAAATGATCTCACTTGGTTTCTTCAAAATGACCATGAACTGACCCTTAATACTGAATTTAAATGTGTCAGCTTTATTCACGATCAGCTTTAAATAACAAAATGGTACAAAAAAGCAATGAACATAAATTAAAACATAAATTTTAAAAGTGAACTCTTAAAATTCTAATCAGATACCTACTGACTCAAGATCTAATCCTGCTGCTATTGAAGTGGGGTCATATATTATTTTAGTTTCTTCTAGCTAGCTTGCTATTTCTAGTTCTTACAGTAGCATATATTACTGAGGAAATAATAGTTACTCTAACAGCTGGCCAGTAATCCATTTTTTTTTTCTCTCTCCTTCTCTTAAGGCTGTTAGAGCTAGGAATATATTTTATTTATTGTGTTTTAAGCCACATCTTATCTCTTTTTTTTTTTTCTTATCTTCTGTTTTAACTGCTCTTCTATTCCTCAACGACACCTTCAGTGATATTTGGATAAGTGTATATCTTAATTTAAAGGGTGTTAAATTTAGTCTTATTTTAGTCTGGTCAGATAAAGCTTTGGTGCTGTTGTTGAGAAAGTACCACAATTTTTTTAACTTCCTCACTGTTGTCAGACTGACAGCTCCTTCAGAAAACAGTTCTATGCAAGTCATTGTTATGAGAATGGACATACTCTATGAGATATCTCAAGCATAAGAGATTAACAGGGATTAATTTTCAAGGTGGCTGATATGGGATGACTGTTCCAGGAGCAATCACGTTAAGCAGCGTTCTGGGAGGAAGGCTGGTGTTTTTTGATGTTTTTTTTTTTTTTTAATAAATAAAGAGATGCTCACATTCTGAATTTACTTTTTTTTTTTTTTAATTGTTATGGTGCTGATATCAGAAAGCCAAATATCAACAAGATTCCAAGAGAATGACAAAAAATGGTGATCTATCACTGCAACAATGGGACGGAAGAGTATCTTTTATTAGCCACTACTGAAAAGAACTATTAATTCTCAGTAAAGACTCATCTGGCAGTGTTGTCTGAAAGAAAGTGAAAAAAATAGGTAGCTCACTTGAAATCCACAACTTTAAGACATTTTATTAACAAATTAAATAGGATGTAACTGGTAGAAGATAACACCAGAGACATATACCAAAGAAGCTGCAACAGGTAAAAGAAAGATACAAACAACAAAAAAAAAGCTTTCAGGTTAGATTAAGGATACTAAAACAAATAGGCTGCTCAGCCACCACAAAAGCATAGTTTTTGTATGTACTAATTAAGACCAGTGACACCTTGAGTCTTCTGTTTATGTACAATGCACTATGCACAGCACAATTTAGATTCCTACAGCTGTTACCAAAAGTTAGTTTTAGTCTACTATTGTAATTAATCTATGCTCATTATCAGGATGGCAGTCTTTCTGTGAATAGAAAGTCAAAGGAGAAGATGTATCATTAGTGAATTTTTTTAGAGCAATTTGCAGGAATCTGAAATGTTTTCTACCCCTAGTGAAGCTCTTTGATTTGTAACAATAATAATGACATCTCTAAATACAACCTTGAAATAAATACTTGAGGGCTTGCAAATCTGGTGCATAAAAGAAAATATCGTTCACACTAACCAGTTGCTTTCTCATTCCTTAATAAATTAAGGGGTGTTACCTTGAACATATGGCTTTATGATGATCTAAATATTCTTCAAGATTACGAAAAAATACCTCTTATTAGAAAAGAAATATGTAATTACAGCAACTTACTGGAAAAAAAAAAAGTGGGAAAAAGGCAGCTGCTATACAGGTCTGGTTTGAAATTAGTGCATTCTGCTGAAGAAAGCCTGCACAACCTACTTCATATAGAGTCTGCAGTTGTCTCTCTCTCTCCCTTTCTCTCCTCTTCCCCCCTCTCTCTCTATGCATATTGTATAGCTATTTAGGCTCTACAGCATGAAAATATATACTGTGTTTAACTATTTTCTTAGGGTGAAAATATTCCTTACCAGTATTCTATCAAAAAAAAAGTTAAGTACACAACTGAAAACTACATTAAATGTGAAATAAAATTTAAAATGTAGGATATAACCAAGGGGAAACTTGTAACAGGAATATTTAGTAATCATAAGCACACAGAATAGAACTCCAGAAAATTAATTCTAGATGTTGTATTTAAAAAAAAAAAAAAACAAAAAACAACAAAAACCCAAACCCCAAACCTATAATCCGTAAACCTGT
>WHYT01014956.1:19609-29621 GCA_009806455.1 Tetrax tetrax | reverse complement strand
TAGTAGAAGGTAGTTTTCATAGTAACACAAGTATTACATCTATATTTCTTATTCATGTAAGGATTTTTACTTTCCACCTCTTTCTTTATGCCTCTGACTATTTACTTTTCATTCAATTATGCAAAATTTTAAACTTCATGTCATACATTTTATTAACTGATTTTAATAGAAAGACTATGTGGCATTCAAGGTTTGTATCTTTATAAAACATGTTTGTTTTCCCACTATACATGTGAATTAAAAAAAAAAAAAAATCTTGGGAGAAATCAATCTGATGATTCACCATATTTTTTTTTGCCAGGTTCAATAAGTGTTAAAACATTTCTAAATCCCTGTTTTTCATAGTTTGTGGTAATTAACATTTCTGATACAGAAACAAATGCTTATGTCTGTGTTAAATATAATGAAATTATTTGTTGTTATTATTCATTAATGTTCTAACCACTTCCCCTAAGAAATATTTAGTAATCTAAGAAGGAGCATATGTTTGTGCAAATTATATTCTCCCTTAAGATTTTGTTAGAAGCTCATGATAATAAGCAATTAGAGAGTACTCCTTTAGCTTAAACTTTTAGATTAATCACAGAAAGGTTTTGTGCATAAACTTGTGAAGAATATGCTTTAATGTGACAGATTTATCCTCAATTAGGTTCTGTTAAAGAGTCTTCTTTGTGCTATTATGCATGTTTTGGTTTAGTACAAAGATAGTGTATTCTCTTTGCAAATATATTAATTTAAAAGACATTCTGTTGAGCATACTGCTTTTGAATAATTAATTTGAGAAAACTATTTTTTTTCTTATTGGTTTCTTTTGTATTCACAGCTTTGCTTTTGATGATCAAGATGACAAGACAATACAATATCATCACGCAAACACTGTAACCCAACAGGTAAGCCCTGTGCTGCAAATTGAAGAAATGTATCTTTTGTAGTTTTATCTTATTTTTTTGTAGATGTCAGCTAAATCCTATTTAATATCTTTTCTCACAAATAATTTGCATGTTTGAATGGTTCCATGCCTTTAGGTTGAGAGAGAAATAAAAAGTCTAACTACAAATTCTAGTCTTCTGTACTTTTGTTTGACATTATCAAAATGTACCACAGAGGAAATATGTCATGTTATGTCACAATATAAAATGACAAGCTCTATACAAACACATGAACAGCAACTCTTTTATCTGGTATTAGTGAAATAAGTAGCAAAGGCATAAATGTCTTCATTTACAAAGGGACTAGATACTGTAACTAAAGATGAGTGAAACCTCTTAAAGAGAATCTTTCAAATGACTGTATGCTCATAAAGTAACATGGGAAAATTAGAATGAGAATTTATTTGCAATAAAATAGATGGTGTCACCATTTAAGCAGTTTCTTTTCCTGTGATAAATGTAGGTTCCTTCATGTTGACTGAGCATTTTGACTTGATTAGGTGGCACAAAGCAAACAGGATTTCTGGTGTATCTGGAACACAGATGTCGTAGTTCAGCCCCGATCCGGACCAGACTACGCAGTCTCCCTCTCACTCCCCCCACCCTCTGAGAGAATAGGGAGAGATAATTTAAAAAAAAGACTCGAGGTTTGAGATAAGGACAGGGAGAAATCCTTACCGTCACGGGCAAAAACAGACTCGACTTCGGGAAAACTATTCATTTATTACTACAACTAGCAGGATAATGAGACAGAGAAACAAGATAACCTCCTCCATCCCTCCCACTTCCCGAGCTCAACATTATCTACCTCCCCCCACCGAGGGGCACTGGGGGGAAGAGGGAATGGGGATCGTGGTCAGTCCATTATGGGTTGTTTTACGCCGCTGCTTCACAGTTGGGGGAAGAACTCCTCACATTCCTCCCCTGCTCCAGTGTGGGGTCCCACCCATACGCCACAGTCCTTCATTAAACTGCTCTGGCGTAGGTTATCTCTTCCACGGAGTGCAGTCTCTCCAGAACGGCTGTCCCAGCAGGCCCTCCACGGGCCACAGCCGCATTCAGGCATCCACCTTCCCCGGTGCGGGGTCTTTCACGGGCTCCAAGCTCCAAGTGGATCTCTGCTCCTCCGTGGACCTCCATGGGCTGCAGGGGGACAACCTGCTCCACCATGGTCGTCACCACAGGCTGCAGGGGAATCTTGGCCAGGAGCCACGTTACTCCTCCCCCTCCTTCTTCACTGACCTTGGTGTCTACAGCTGTTTCTCTCACAAGAAAAGTTCATTCTTCACAACAGGCTGGCAGAAGCCTCTCAGGATCTCTTCACATTATTCATCCCATCTCATCTCCTCTCCACCTCTTGCAGCCAGGCTGGGCTGAGTGGGGCCCAGTCGGCCGCCTGGCGAGAGGCCAGAGGGTGAGGCCTGCAAGGCCCCGGAGGCCTGCGCCTCCCCCTCTGGGCCTCTGCCCTTGCTCAGCTTCGTCACATCTTCTCTTCTCTTTTTTTTTTCTGTTTTCCCCTCTTAAATACGTTATTGCAGAGGCACTATCACGGGACATTCTGCTCCAATCGGCTCGGCCTTGGCCAGCAGTGGGTCCACCCTAGGCCCGGTCGAGTCCACTGAACAAAGGGGAGTGACTTCTAGCAGTTTCCTACAGAAGCTACCACCTTAGGCCCCCCTCACTAAGCAAAACCACAACAACAGAGGAGACCTTTCCAGTTGCAGAGGGTACTTTAACAAATAGTAGATCACTATGAGAATAAACTTACCACTGCAAGTTGATCACCAGTGAATTCTCAAGAGAAGATTGATAGTTGTGAATAAGCATCCAAATGTCCTCTGAAAACAGATGTGGTTTGTAGTAATTGATGCAAATTAGATAAAGAAATGAAGCATTACAATACAGAAAGTAGTGGGATATGACTGGTAGTCTCACAGAGGTTGGAGGAAGAATAGCAAGGTTTGCAGTAACATAGGTATCACTTAGAAAAGGAGATAATTTCCCAGGATAAGATAGTAGAAGACCTCAGATATAGGTGATCTTCATTCAGGTGAATATACACATGTGTGAAAACACATCCTATTTGAACACAGATTTATTTAGATCCTGGTAGTACAAAGTAGAAAAATACAAGAAAGAAATAGACATTATGGAGAATTATATTTTAACTGTTAATTTTGTATATGAGTCTTTTGATCATCAGGTTAATGAGAAGCTCAATGTGATCTGACAATGTGCCTTTGCAGCCCAGAAAACCAACCACATACTGGGCTTGTTCTGGTTTTATTTAGTGGGGAGGGGTCTACAGTGGTAGCTTCTGTAAGAAACTGCTAGAAGTCGCTCCCCTTTGTTCAGTGGACTTGGCTGGGCCTAGGGTGGACCGGCTGCTGGCCAAGGCTGAGCCAATTGGTAGTAGAATGTTCAGTGATAATGTATTTAAGAAGGGGAAAACAGGAAAAAGAAAAAGAAGAGAAAACTGAAGACACTGAGTAGGGACAGAGAGGGGGAAGCGGGAACCCTGTGGGCCTTGCAGCCCTCACCCTCTGGCCTCCCACCGAGTGGCCGACTGAGCCCGACTCAACCCAGTCTGGCTGCAAGAAGTGGAGAGGAGATGAGATGGATGATGTGAAGACACCCTGAGAGGTGTCTGCCTGCCTGTTGTGAAGAATTTCTTGTGAGAGGATCAGCTGCAGATGCCAAGGTCAGTGAAGAAGGAGGGGGAGGAGTAATGCTGTTTCTGGCCGAGATGCCCCTGCAGCCTGTGGTGATGACCAGGATGAAGCAGGTTGTCCCCCTGCAGTCCACAGAGGTCCACAAAGGAGCAGAGATCCACTTGGCTGCCTGTGGAGGACCCCACGTCAGGGCAGGTGGATGCTTGAATGTGTCTGTGGCCCATGGAGGATCCGCTGGTGCAGTTGTTCTGGAGGGACTGCACCCTGTGGAAATGACCCATGCTGGAGCAGTTTCACAAAGGACTGTGGCCCGTGGGAGGGACCCCACAAAGGAACAGGGGAGGAATGTGAGGAGTTCTTCCCCTACGACAAAGCAGAGGCGTAAAACAACGTGTGATGAACTGACTGTAACCCACCATTCCCTCTCCCCCCCGTGCCGCTCGGGTTGGGGAGGAAGGAGGTAGAGATAATGTTAAGCCCGGGAAGAGGGAGGGGTGGGGGGAGGTTATTTTGCTCTCTGTCTCATTATCCTGCTTTTTTTTTAGTAACAAATGAATAGTTTTCCCCAAGTGGAGTCTGTTTTGCCCATAATGGTAACTTTAAGGATTTCTCTCTGTCCGTATCTCAAACCTTGAGCCTTTTAAAAATTTCTTATATTATCTGTCTCTATTCTCTCGGAGGGTGGGGGGAGTGAGAGAGAATCTGCGTAGTCTGGCCCTGACTGAGGCTAAACTACGACAGGGCTGAATCAGAAGAAGCGTGGCCAGCAGGACAAGGGAGGTGATTCTCCCCCTCTACTCTGCCCTGGTGAGACCCCACCTGGAGTATTACATCCAGATTTTGATTCCCCAACATAAGAAGGACATAGACCTGTTGGAGTGAGTCCAGAGGAGGGCCATAAAGATGATCAGAGGGCTGGAGCACCCGTACTGTGAAGACAGGCTGAGAATGTTGAGACTGTTCAGCCTGGAGAGGAGAAGGCTCTGCAGAGATGTTATAGCACGGGAGACCTTAAAGACCTTGTAAGAGCCTTAAAGATCTTCTGTGTCTACTGAATGCATAAGACATGAATTCTGTTTGGCAAGCCTTAGCAAGCTCTGTGATTAATTTGCTGGAAAGGTAAATAGATTTCTACCTTCACCTCTTTGAGAGTGCATACAGAAGGCAGGTGGAGAAGTAATCCGGATTCTGAGGTGGAGATGATGACACAGTAGAGATGACGAAATATTCAACGGGAATGTAGCTGCATAAAGCATCAGCTGGACCTCAGTATTTAGGGTAGATAAGTGAGTACAAAGAACATCCAGTGGCAAAGGGAGCAAAAGGTGAGGAAAGGCTAGGACAACAGAAACAGAGATTAGTTGAGAACTCTACAAAACCTGATACTCAATGAAAATAAAAGAAGGCATTGAAAATGAGAAGCATGTCAACTGCCATGATTGGCTAAGGTGGAAACACTATTGTTTGCTGCAGATACTTGTTGAATGAAGAGCTTCACTGTTGAGATTATTTGGAAACCCACGGCTATCACCTCCTTTACTATCTACTATTATCAAGACATCAGACAGATGGGGTACAAATTAACTGGAATCTTCATTACATGCTCTGCTTCTTGTTTGTATGATCAGCCATTTAGCCATTGAGCTTCTTTTCTTAGTGTCATTTTTCTTCCCCTGCTCAATGGTATTTACTTGCAAAATGACATTTACTTATAAAGTGACACTCTTTTTCACCCTCAAGTAACATTTCTATGGCACACTGTGCAAATGATGGCAAAGATTTGCTGAATCGATTAGAAAAAACAAAGGAAAAACACACAACAGATGTTGATTTTCTTGTTACTGTGACTATTGTTTTGAAAGACTGACATAGAATTTTCAGATTTTTCTGTCTTCTTGGCAGCAACATTAAAAAGCTTGCCCAACTGCAACACACATATTTTCACCTTCATTAAACTGGCTCTGCAGACTCCTGATGAGGGAGGCTGCATGTCATCTTTCGTAAGATGAGCTGTTCTGAAAACAGCAAAACCGTTACAGGGCAGTCACATATCAATCATGCAATTGGATGTACTAGCTTGCATGTATAAAACTGTCTGTATGAAAGTCTTTTCTCTGGCATTATAGTGGCCAAAGAGACATTTCCCCAATAATTTTCTTTACTTAACTATTACATTCATTTTTAAGAAAGATTAGATTTAGAGGAAAATCATGTGCCTTGTTGAATACTCTGATTTTAAAATACCAGTTTTCCATTCCTCTGGTAATGAAAATTTTCTGAAGAAGTGGATACATGAATGAAGAAATGTGTTTATTACCTTGGATGACCTTCAGGAACTGTTTGACACTTGTTCTCTTAGATTTGTGCATTTTCTTATTCATTGCAGAAATAAGAAAGAATTAATCTGTTTTTGGCAAAAACTCAGTCACTAAAGACCTCATGCTTTTGGCTGAATCTTTAGGTTGCTAAATTTGTCATCACTAGGTCATAATATTTAGGCTCAATTTTCAGGAAAAAAAAAAGAGTGGAAAAACTACAAAGTTTCCATATTGGCTTAAGAATTTTTAATAAAATTAAAAAGCCACAGGAATAAATCGTGTCTGGATGTGACGTGTGGAAAACAGCCTCCACAATCTGTAAGATTGTAAAGTAGGTATGTTTATTACAGCACTGGGCAGCATGGGGGATTGCTCCTCCAAACGTGTGCAACATGTTAAGCAACCAGTACAATATTTATGCATCATACACATGTATATTCATAGAATTCCGGCAGACCTGGTTATACATTAATTAGGTTTCCGAAGTTTCCTCCCACGACAGGTTATTCCCCGGTCTCTGCATCCATCTCCTGTCTGTGCTCAGGAGTCAGTCTCTGCTGGTCGTTCTCTCCTCCTTATCACTATGTCCAGCTGCGTGGATTTAGACCTTTGTCCTGCTTTGTTCTTGCTGCCAGGGTGGTTTCTTGATGACTTATCTTTGCTGGTTCCCAATTTCCTTGGTTATTCCACTCTATCAGTTGGTTCTAAACTTCTTAAGTCCCTTATCTTGGTCTCAGCCACTGTGTCTGTACCCCCTCAGGGTATTCCCATCTAACTTGTCTTAGCTCTTGCTAGAACATCCTGAAAGTATCTTGTTATGTTAAATTTATGACTGTACTGTTCTTTCTCTTAAGGTTAGTAAATCATTGATAACTATTTATCAGCTTGATTCCTTAGTATTAACCCCTTCCTCCAGATGTTTACCCTAAGCAAAAAAAAACACTCATCCAAAAGAGGTTCCATTTAAATGTCTAACTTTAGTAATCTAGAGTCGTTTTATATGCCTGAAAATGTGTGGGACACCTGCACAGGATTTACAATACACAGTACAGGCCCTTGTGGGATATCCAGAGACTTCCAGAGCAGCAACTGGATGCCAAAGGGATTACTGTAAGGTATCTCAAATGGCATTAAACTCTTCAAGTCCAAGTTGCTTAATTTTCTTCTTGCTTGGGATTTTTTTTTTTTGCAAGAGTGAAAATCATTGCCTAGTGTTCTCCTTCAGATCAAATATGGGATCAGTTTTCACACTTGCATTGAGACATTTTTTCTTTTGTTTTCACAGTTTCTTCTTTGTAATGGAGACTTTCTGATCAGATCCATTAAATATTAAAAAAAAAAATCACTACTTATATAAAAAAACTGCTCCTCAGAAAGGATAAACCAACTAGATGCTAAATTATATGGGCAGATTTAAATTAGTCAGCTCCCATACTCACTCCACATAATTATAATCAGTTAACACCTTACTTGAAAGGTCCAGTGATCCACAGTTTTGAGTCTAGCCTTAATTTAGTTTGGGACTCTAGTATCACGTGTCATATAGAAGTGAATTTCATGTTAACTCTCAGCCTAAAGACATCCAGCTAAAAATGTCTAGAGACTAAAAAAGAACTATCTGATTTACCTTGTCTCTTGAAAGGAAATCGGTCTTCCCTTACTTTAAAAGGAGCTTTCAGTAAGTATAATTCTTAGTTCAGTGCTTATATAGGTGGAATGAATCTAGCATTTAGTGCTAGAAGTACAGTCCTAGAAGTACAGTGCTCTGTACTTCTCAGAGCACTGCTTTCACATGCCTTTAAATAGAGGGTCCATTCAATAAGTATGCTGTTGCACGTGGCTTGTTTCATTTTCCTAATTATAGTCAGGTATGGCCCTTCTATCAGACATAACGATAATTTAATTGGAGAAAATACAGCCTTTCAGACATGAGGCCAAGAAGACCTGATTAACTATTACTGAATTGTGGCCTTCCATCAGCAGCTGGGGCTGTGGAGTAAACCTTAACTGAGAGCACCAGTGATGAGAACAGACATATTCACTCATTTAAAGACATGGATATAAATTCTGCAATAATTTCCAAGTATTATCCCCAGCTCACCAGTTTCATGTCTGTTTGATCACAGCTGAGTTTCCAACAGATTTCTCTCATCCATGGACTAGTCCTGTTTAAATTACATTTCAGATATTGAATCATAATATAAAATAACTTTTTATTCTGTTATTCGTATCACTAGGTCTTTACAAAACATATACCTGCTTATGTAACTTCATGTAATACATGTAACAGTAAATTCTTTAGTAATATGTTTCTGTCATATAGTTTTGTTAATTTTCCTGTATTTCTTAAATTCTGATTATGGGTAATTGATTTTTTTTTTCCTTCACATGCTGGGATGGATGCCTTCATTTTGAATATCGTGAAGTGTGGTCCTTTCTTGTCATAACTTCAGGAAGGGTCTGAAAGTGTCCTTTTTAATGATAGAAAAGTAAATAAAAGGATGAAATTACAAGTGAGACCAATGCTCTGAATTGCTAGAGTTCTGTGAGTACGATTCAATTGGAATTATTTTTATGTTGGATATGAATCCATGTAATTTAAAGCAGAAGTGAGCAAACAATTTACTTTACATTATGAAAATGTTAGATTTTGAAATTAAACACAGCAGGCTAGACAATGTTGAATAGGATTTAAAAGGAATTGCTGCCCACACAATAAAACACATTCACATTCCTACCAGCATCAAACAAATCAAGAGTTTACATATTTTTACCCTATGTAGTGTGTATATGTATATATATGTATATATCTATGGTATATGAATGGACAGTCTTCCTGTGCTCATTTATGTTAATGGTATAAATATTTTTAATACGTTAGGGGTACATGTACACTATACCTATCAGATAAGTTTCCTCTGAGAAGCTATGTGCATTATTATGATATTATTTTATTTAATTAGTTCTGCCTTTAAGAAATATTCTGTAAGTGTTTCATCTTTCACCACCATTGAATTTCCTAAATGTATTCTATGTATTTGTACAAGTAGTAATAGCCTCTATATTACCTTTCAGGAAACCAGTTTAGCTAAAATTAAATTACATTGCATTTTAAATCTATTTATGGGGCTAAAATATGTAATATTAGAGTATATTAAATATTATAGAGTGCTACTTAAAAATAATAATGAAATATTTGACAGTAGCCCTGAGGAGAAGGACTTGGGCAAGGTCTCTAGCCACATCCCCCAAGTCACAGAAGACAAAAGCAGGGACTGGAAGAATGAAGAACCGCCAACTGCAGGAGAAGAGCAGGTTTGAGACCATCTAAGGAATATAAAGGTGCAGGAAGGTGATTCTTCCTATTTATTCCACCCTTGTGAGACCCCACCTGGAATACTGGTTGGAGCACCTCTCCTGTGAGGACAGGCTGAGAGAGTTGGGGCTGTTCAGCCTGGAGAAGAGGAGGCTCCAGGGAGACCTTATAGCAGCCTTCCAGCACCTAAAGGAGGCCCATCCCTGTGGATGTCTCATCCCTGGAAGTGTTCAAGGCCAGATTGGTTGAGATTTTGAGAAACTTGGTTTAGTGGAAGGTGTCCGTGCCCATGGTAAGGAGATATGAACTAGATGATCTTAAGGTCCCTTCCAATCCAAACCATTCTATGATTCTATGAGATATAGGAATAGTACACCATAGGTTCTGATAAAGCAGGAAATACGAAGGTAATATAAAGCAAATTAAACAGAACTACCCAAAAATGGAAACTCTCACTTCCCCAGTCCTTAGTTTACCCAAAAACTTATCATCCTTAGACAAAAAAGGTGAACAAACACTTTGATTAGTTAATTAGATTCCCTAAACTGGTATGGAATAATAAGTCATTTATTAAAAGTCCATCACAATAAGAATCACAAAGTGTAGTGAATGTCCTTGAAAAAAACAAATCTCTGAGTAATTAGAATTCCAAGATATACTGGAAGAAAAGTAGGGAAAGTAGTGAAAATGCTTTTACAATATAAAAAAAAAAAAAAAAAAAAAAAAAAAAAAAAAAAAAAAAAAAAAAAAAAAAAAAAAAAAAAAAAAAAAAAAAAA
>WHYT01014956.1:0-19062 GCA_009806455.1 Tetrax tetrax | reverse complement strand
TGTGAAAAAAAAAAAAAAAAAAAAAAAAAAAGTTGTTTAACGTTCTAACCCAAAGGAGTTGAAAGTTAGTGCAAAAGCAGTGATTCAAGTGCCAATTTAATTGCTTTAAGGTGTCTAAAAATCTCAACACAGAACTGGAAATAGGGCATGAGCCTGTGAAAAACCAAAATCATTCTGGATCAGCAGCTGAGGCCTAGCTTTATGACATCGAAAATGACTTGAGATACATTTTGCTGGATCACTGCCAATGTGAGAGAAACAGCTGTATGTGTCCTGCACAGTATCTCTATATTGCAGTACTAAAATATAAAGAGGATCAATGATGACTTCCCCTGATTAGGAATGGTATTACTCACACTATGTTAAGAGTCAGTGAGGAACAATTTAACTAATCTGCTTCCATTTTCATGATGCATCTTCGGTAAGCATAGAAAATTTAAGACTCCCCAAACAAGGTTCCTTTGGAATGCAGTGAAATGATAAGGAACACCACCACTCACACCCTGCAGTGATACAGTAACAATAACATTTTATTTCCAAGAATTCTGAGTTGCAAAATGTCTTTCATCTGAGAGTGGATGGAAGTGTATTTATGTCTGTTCTCTATGCATTTGAATTACAGACATTTCTCAGCCTTGACTATCTGTAATGTTGGTTTTGACCTATATATCTTTTTCTTTCCCTCAAGTGTGTGTGATATTGCATCCATACTAGTCAGGACAGATAATTAATGTGTATTTTTAAATGCAATTTCAAAAAGCAGCTTTAAAAGGAAGCCCTAAAGTATGCAAGATCTGAATGCGATCTAGAGACAGACCTTCTCAACCTTTGCATAATTGCCAGAGTTTGCCACAGGTCATCATACAGAAATAGTAATTACTGAATGGATTTAGTCTTTAAATACTATTCAGTATTTTTTTTTCATGATTGCTGTGAATTTAACATCAAAATATCTCTCACACATATTATAAATGTTCACAGAAACTGGGCAGTTTATATATATATACACAAAGGCATTAAAGAAATAAACTTGCAAAACTAGGAACTCTTGATAAAGAAGTTCTATACAGAAATAAGAGTTAAAATCTCTAAATATTACTTTGACTGTACTGATCTAGTAATTTTTTTTTTTAATATTTAGTGGGGTTAAAAACCACTGATAAGACTGGGTGAGCCGTTCCAGATCTGAGAAATGCCCAAGCTAAAATTTCTGAAGGATTATAACCTTCTTTAAAATAAATTTAATTTAAGATTAGGTTTTTCAAAGACAATCTTCATCTCTGGGTCTGCCTGTCATATGCTAGGCACCTTAAAAGGCCTATTTCAATCTGAAAATTATTTTCAGATTGTAATGCACTTGTTCATGATTTTCGTAAACTACATTTAAACTATTTTATGGGAGGAATATAAAAAAAGCCCAGATTCCAAGCAAGCAGCACAACCATGCCCATTTATATCCAAAATGACACTAGAGTGAACCACTGCTCACCTTGCCTTCATTTCCACAAAAGCAATTTTGATTTTGATATTATACATGCTACGCGCTAGTTGTAGGTCTCCCCTACTGCGCACCAGCAGATTGAAGGGATACTCATGATCTACTAAACAGACTAGCTGACCAAGGAACACTCAGTGGGCTCATCAGTCAGTGCTTATAAGTCATTGAGAGAGGTCACCCTAACACTGGGGGTGAATAGCTACTGTAGCTTATCATGAGACTCTCAAGCAGATGCAGAGTAACGCACGATGCCACCAGTCAACTAATATGGGAATACGCTAACTATACTTATCATCTATTGCAAACAAGCAAAGCTTATTTTTGAATTGCCTTGTTTCCTTGTGTTGTTAGGTCAAGGCCTTCTTTCTTCTGTTTTCTTGTCCGTTCTCCTGTTTTCGATCTTTATCCTTAATAGCCTGCTAGTTATCACATAAAACCAATTTCATTTGTCCAGTCAGGGGTCTTGTCATGCCTGCCTCAGTATTGATCCTTCTTTCTTCTGTCTTATGGTTTTGACATCTGTTACCTCACCTTCTCTTTCTTCCTACTTTTTTTGTGATCTTTGAACGGGCTTACTTTGATTTGTATTAACACTGTGTTAGACTGAATACAAATCACACTGAATTATTTCAGGGACAGCTATTCTTCCCAGACCTTTCTTTTCCTCTTTCTAACAGGTTATTTTGGGGGTCTACACAAAGGCAAACCAGAAGCCACAGTGGGAACCAGTCTGTCTCTCAGTGTGGAGAACAGCGAGAATGAGATTGTAGGAGCTGTAAGACAGTGTCTGCGTGACATTTAGACATTATCACTAAGAAACAAGTGATTGGATTGCTGAGCAGGAAGGTGACTCATGAAAAAGCATTCTGTTATGAAGTGATCAGTGAAACTGAAAGGAGATAAAATATTGAAATAATGTATAGATTCCAAAAATTTCCCACCTAGATTGGGAGATGACTTCAGATTCATAAATGCAGACATCTAAACTGTAAGGACCCTTATACAAGGTATGTGTCTAAGCTCCCATTATAGTCAGCCAATACAGCCAGAAAAACTTAAAGATCAATTTCATCTGGATGCAGACATCAGAGGTTCAATTAATTTGCTTTAATTTAATTGTCTACCATCATTTGAGAAGTCCTACATTATTTCTATATGTCTTTAGTTGCTGGTTCAGAAGGGTTAAGCTCTCTTGCACTTCCTGTGTTACATACAGTAGCCCTATATGGTTATTTGGCTACCCTACTATGTCTCAAAAGGCACTCCATCTCTATGTTTAGGCCTCTGAATCAATATGTATGTCTAAATATTTTATACAGTTTAAATGTAATGTAGTTAAATTACAAAAGCACAAGATAGGAGTGTGTGGAACCGTCATTACTTGAGTAAAATTACTACAAAGATTCACTAGTCTGACCAGGGATCCTTCCAGTTAGCTAAGATTAACTAAATTCAAAAGGAGTTTATTGGATAGATTACTCAGTTGATTGAGTACATAGAAGTAAAAAAAAATATTCCAACAGATCAGAGTACTTGATAAAGCACAATGGCCCATATCAACATGATTGCATACAAACCTAGCACACGCTTAAGCATTTTACTGTTTGAAGAGCAAACAGAACCTTGCAATGGAACTAATTCCTTTCAAGAAAGGAATCTCATCCAAGAGTGAGAATCACTGTGTCTCTGGCACAGTTGTGACCATCTTTTTATACCAAAACAATAATATATTTAGAAACAGAAGAGGACCGGTCAGAATAAGAGATATTTGGAAGAAAATAATCCCATTAATAAATTTCTATGTTAAGTTTTTTGTTTTTTTTTTTTTTTTAAATTTTGTGAGAACGTTAGAATAGGTGTTGTCCCTGCCATGAAAATGGAACAATTGTTTTTAAAAATCACACAATATTTTTCAATAAATGCATTATAAACAATAGACCAGGCCAAGCTTTTTCTTCTTTGAAAAACATTTTACACATCCATAGTTAATTATAAGCTGCTTCTATACAGGCAGCTACAACTAGTAAACAGATGATAAACTACTTCTCGCTGACAAGTATTACTGAGACAGATCTTTTACTCCTTCAATTTAATTAGGATTCTAGATGTAGTGAAGAGTTAAAGCTAAACTTTGAGTCATATATTATATATATTATGAGATTCTGTACATTTTTTTTGTTTCTGTTTTAGTTTATTTCTCTGTCCTTTGCCATAGTTCAAATCTGACCACATAGCTTTATATGATTTTTTTTTTCCTTCCCCCCTCATTTTTTTTTCCTTTAACTTCCTTAATTTCTAAATAATGTAAATATCCTGGCATGTACCATCTTTGACAAGTCAGAACGATTATTTCTAGAGTACTGTCAGGTTAGATAAGCCTTTCATTCTGTGTTAAAGCCTGAGTTGGAGTGTTTAATTCTAACACAACCTTCCAGAGTTTGACAGCATGACACTACGAATCTACTAATACATTGAGGAAGTGCATCTGGAAATTGAATGATTCACTGAACTTTTGGAATATGCCTTCCTCTGTAAGTTTCAAAATTTATTAACATAATGCATGTTGAATTACAGTATAAGGTTTCACAGCATTAAAACTTTTCCAGGGAGTATAAATACAAATATTGTATTTATAGCAGAAACATAGCACTGTGTAAGAAAGTTATACGCATTCCTTATAGTAAAATTATCATTTCAAACAGGTTCCAGAAAGTGTTTTTATCCTAAGTTTTTTTGTTTGTTTGTTTAGTTTGGGGTTTTAAAAATTATTATTATTTCATTAGTGGTCTTCTGTTTTTGGTGGTGCTGGAGTTTAATTTTATGTAGGTTTTTTTTTTAGCTTTCTTTTAGTATTTTTGTCAGCTATTGAAGGTCAATTTTCTTATGGTATAGACATGGAAATACAAGTGCCATATACTTGTACCTAGAAAGACAATTTGACAAATAACCTATGGAAATTCATGGCAAAACTAGTGATTTACTTAACTCCACAGTTATGAATTAAAAAAAAGATGACTGTGTCAAAATAATTCTAATACTTTTCACCATTATATTACCTAAATAATAAATTAATTATCAAAAAAAAAGAAGATAAATTATTGATGCAACTGATGAAAAATTATTTATATATGGAAAAGTGATTTGAAACAAAAGACTGAAGATGATCAGTTTATTTAAGCCTTAAAAAACAGGCTGATTAGACTCTGTTAGTACCTAATATGAATAAAAATATTTCTAAGAAAGATGCATATTTTTCAATGTAATAAGGAAGAAATTTCTAAGATCCAATAGTAAGAAGTAAACCTAGATAAACTTAGAATAGAACTAAAAGGCAATTGTTTAATAGTTAAATTTTTTTGATCATTAGAAAAATGTACCCTTGGATGTGCAAGAGTCTCTCTTACTTGACGTCTTTTTTCAGTTTTTCACTGAAAATTCTGTGTCTCATTGCAAAGATATGAACTTAACAGAGGAATTTTCAGGTGAAATTCCAATGGGCTTGGTTGTACAAAAAGTCATAATAGATTAAGACAATGATTCTTCTGGTCAGAAAATCTATAAATGAGTACAAAGCTAATAGTCCTCAATTTGTGGCCTTTATTTGGCTTTTTTCCCCCCTTTTTTTTTCTGAATCTCTCCTTGGGAAAGTAAAGTGGCATTAACTTTTTACTTTGCTGATGCTTCAGCAAGCACTTTGGCATATCATAGCCAGGGAGCAAATCTGATGAAAAGAAAACTTAAAAGAAAGAAAACTGGAGACAAAAAGCAAACCAGCTAGAGCCTTCTAGATTTCTTAGAGTACAGTGAAAGGTGAAAGAGGAAATTTCTTTGTTTTGTGTTTGATCATCAATTTCTATGAAACAAGACAAGAAATGAAAATGTATTTAGGAAAAAAAAAGTTATTTTCTAGTTGATTTCACCTCTCTATCTTGACACAAAATAGATGGAGATGTTTTTTATAGGTTAGTACAATGATGCATATATATGATAACCTTGAAAGAACAAAATTTAACAACATTGTTTATGTCTATGGCAATTATTTATACTTAAACTATGTAAAAAATAAATCCTCCCTTCCATCTTCTATATCCACCCATCTGTTGTACCTGTCTCGACCTTTACCAGTTCCTAATTCCTTGATGGACAGTTAGATATCCTTGGCAAATTTCCGTCTAGTAGTGTGCAATGGAGAATTCTGCAGGGCTCTGTTTTGTAACTTTAATTAATTGCTGTGTCAGATGATGCTTCAGTTAATGTAACTACATTTGTATAGGTAGAGGTGACCTGTCTAGGAATATAGGACAGAATTTCTCGCACTGAATGAGACTGAAATTCCAGAAGGCATGTTTTATGTCTTAAAGTTAATTTCTTGCAGTACGTAATTTCTTCCAGTTAAGTACTGGTTTCTGAATGTTGTTGGTAAAATGCAAGGTTAGATCTAGCAGTTATTTTGCAGATAAAATAGCAGAGAATCACACATGCATCTAAAATACTTTAAATATTTTTTTTGCTTATATCATCCAGTTTGTCCTGATCTTTTTAATTTTTCAGCCCAGTATATGTTATTGTAGTTTACATGCTATAAATCTTCTACTAAACCAGCAGGTAAAACTTGTGTGTAATTTCAAAGAATCAGAGAACCATAGAATGGTTTGGGTTGGAAGGGACCATAAAAATCGCCTAGTTCCAACCACCCTGCCATGGGCTGGGACACCTTCCACTAGACCAGGTCACGCAAAGACACATCCAATGTGGCCTTGAACACTTACAGGGATGAAGCATCCACAGCTTCTCTGGGCAACCTGTCCCAGTGCCTCCCTATAATCTCAGTAAAGACTTTCTTCCTTATGTCTAATCCAAACCTATCTTCTTCAAGTTTAAAGCCGTATTATCCACATATTTTCTTGTTACCCTGTCATAGAATATTAATGGTGGTTATTTAAAGATATTTAAAAGAAATTCGGCATGACTAATACTGCAAACTACAGCATTTATTACATGGAAATTGTCCTAGTAGTTAGATATTTTTCTTTAAAATTACTATTTATTATTTATACTACCGACTAATAAATAAAGCTAATGAGTATGTCATCTAGTAAATATCAATGGCTTTAATCTAATAAAGGATGTGAGGATTCTGAAAATTCATTTCTGAAGTATTTAACTTTATTCTGGAGTGGGACACGTATCTCTGATTTAGGTGCCTAAACACCTATGTGAAATAGCAGGACAGTCAGGTACCTCATAATGGGATCGGAAAACAATATTCAGAAATAATATAGAGGCAGAGGGATATGTCTTCCTAAATTGTTGCTGACAGGACTGCTGTCAATTGGATTTGTCAATTGGAATTGACAATCGATTTGTTTTGGCAAAAGTAGACCAAAAGGCAACAATGTCTCTCTCTGAGAGAAAAAATAATTTGCACTAAATTCTGGTCCCTGGGAAAAAAAATGTCCTAGCTCGTGATTACAACAAGCATTGACACAATCTCCTTTTGGTCCAGTCTTGCTGTGAATTTGTAGATGCTGAATTATATTAGGCTTTAATCTATTCAGACTCATAAGAGTAAATCTGTCTGAGATGTATACAAAGGTGTAGCTTTAGCAGTGAAGTTACCATCAGTGATAAAATGAATGTACTAATACAGTTTAAGCAACTTTGAGTTGAGAGCACAGATGCTCAGGAGCTAACAAGTTTAGCTTATGATGTCTAAATTCTGCTGAGTTCCCACTCCAAGGACTGTGGTTGCTTGTTATCTCTAATGTATATTATTGTTTCACCTGTTATGGGGTTCATTGTCACTTTGTTTCTGAGAATTGGATATTTTGAAGAAAACAAACTATTCCTCTTCAATATAAATAATAAATAAAGACAATTAAAAATATATTTTAAAGTACTGAATACATTAGAATCTAATTGCATTTCTTTAGAGTATCACTAACTATAGTTAATTACCATTGCAGAATGTAGATTGCCAATTTGCTGTCTATATAATGAAAGTTTAGACTCCTTGAATTCCATTTGTTCTCTGTAACCATGATTTGGTATTTAAAATATTTCAAGCTAACACACTTTTTTTCATGGTCTTTAAATGCTTAAGGGGAAAACTCTTACACCTCAATATTGTAATTTTGAGATACTAGTTTCTAATGAGAGTTTTTCAGTTTGACCCTTTTAGGCATTTCTTGTTCATCATCCCATCTATGACCTTCAAACATTCTGGAGGAGATATTTCTACTTTTAGCATGTCTGTTTTACATAGGTTGCTCATTTCTCTAAATGGAGGTAAGGAGGGCAAGAAGGAATTGATGTCAACAGAATATTTGTTGCTCTTATCAAATACCCTCCCCGTGCCCTGCTCCCCCCTCGTTCCACAATACTTCTGCTTCTAAAGGACTAGATTTCTAACTTTTTTTCCTGTATCTCTCTCATATCCTGCTGTAAAAGACTGTGTTGAATATTTGTCTCAACATTGTCGAAACATCAAACCACCACCCAAACAATGGAACTTCAGTTAAACCATAGGACTAGAGTCTTCCTGTTACCTTGCAAGCCAATTCCTGTTATCTTGCAAGCCAACTCCTGTTGTCCTGCAAACTTGAATGCAGAGCTGATTCTGAGAAATTTAGCTCTAACCCCTGGGCATACGCCCAGATCCGAGGCCAGAAAAAAAACCCAGGGGCCCAGAGACGGTAATGGGCATGCATATCACCACCAGGTGAGGGGTGCGGCTAGACAAAGCAGCTCTTGGAATACAATGAATATGCAATGAAATGAACAATAAAAGGACAAAACCAAACAACATCAAAAGGGGAACAAACATCAGAGGAAAAAAACATCGACGGAATCCACATTGATAGAATCCACATCGATGGAACTAACAACCACGGAATCAACATCGGAATGAACGGATCATTCCCCCATCAAGTTAACTGGACTGTTGGGACGCTGCAGCTTCCTGGTGGTAGCTATTGCAACTAAAACTCTTTTCTTTTCTCCCTCTTTCCTTTCTTTCTCTCTTTTCTCTTGCATTTGCAAACTTCTTGTTGGGTTAATAAAGTTACCTGGCGCTTGACTGCATTTTGAATCTTAATTCTGTTTCTGAGAATACAAGCAAAACCACGCTTCAGTGTGTGAGAGGTTGGTCTAGCCACCCCTAGCCTCCCAGACTCACCTGAGGTTGGCTAGAACGCAAGGGGGCCTTCCTCTCATCCGAAATCGGAGCGTGACACCTGCATCTAGGTATTATTTCATGATGGTCAAGTTAGAGGAGATTAGAAAGAATGGACAAACTGAAATGATGGGCAACAATGACTTTTCAGTAGTGATTGCTAAACAGAGATGGACTGAACCAGACATTGACAAGACTGGGCTGCAAGATGTTTTGTGGGTTATTTCAGCTCACTGTCACCAATGACTATTGCATTAGCTGTGAACGCTAATTAGGTTAAGCAAATACTACAAAGAGCACAAGAAAAATGTTATTAGAGTGACTGTGGATAACTTCCCATAAAAAAGCCAGATGAAAACCTTTTAAAGCAAACAAATGCTAATCCTTAGCTAGGAAACCAGAGATTGGGAAACAGAAAAAAAAAATATTCTAGAAATATAATTATATTCTCCCCTTTCTTTTTGTCTACTAAAGATGTGAGCATGAATGCACATACATTGTACCATGTCAGTATAGTATGTACTCTTTATCATTGACCTTAGAAAGATAAGATGTCTATCTAGCAATTTGGTAAATTCACTCACATTAAAGACATAAGGTAAGCTAGACATGTTGAAAAAAAACATTGAACTTATCATGGCATTTGAGCAGCAAGATCTATGCTCCTTCATGGCCCACATTGGTCAAGAGCCCAAAAGTATCAACTGTCTTATCTAGGAGAACAAAAATATTATTTTTCAGACAAATATCTATACATGTAACAAAGATCAGTAGAGTAGCCTGCTACTGTTACTTTTTCTCATTTCTTAAACAGAAATGGCATGAATTATGTATTCAAGGTGAGAAACAAAAACATTCTGATAAGAGATTACTTTAACTGCTGTGGTCACAGAGAAAAATTTATGCCTTAAAAGAAATTACACTTTTAATACTGGATATGTATATATTACCTCCAGTATCACAAATATCAGGAGGCAAGTTTTGACAATATAGGTATGAATTGTTAATTTCAGCAATTCTTATATATGATTTGACATCAGATATTGAGGAAATAAGAGTAATTAATTCCTCAATTCCAGATTTTTGAAAGTTAAGAAATAAAATGACTGATGGCAGTAACATCTCTTCCAGATCTAAGTGTTGTGTTGTTCCCAGAAAGACAGCTCAGAAAAATAATGGCTGCATTTTTATTTTCTTCAGTAATGAAGGAAGAATCAATTGCATTTTTTGCCTGAAAGTTCTTCAAAAACTTCAATTATTTATGGAATTTGAGATTAGTCAGAGGAGTAAAATTTTGTTATTTAATAACTTAAATGATTAAAAATTCATTGTATCCTTGATGAAGTAGAAGCAGTACTGCTAAAGTCTGAAGATCCATTCTGTTAGGTAGTAGGCAGGTCCTGCAAGATGTTTGAGAAATATCTTTATCTTTCAAATTTAAAAAGCTGCCATCTGGGGCTGCATTTCCACTTTTTTTTGCTGAGTAGTACTCTCTTGGCTAAGAAGCAAAGTCATACGTTCTTTTTGGGATAGCTTATTTATGTACTCTTGAGCTTCCCTTCACCAAGTAATTTTCAGTGGTAGCTAATCTTTCAAGAACAGGGATTTGCAGAAGCAAATCTCCACAGAGATTGGAAGGTGTTTCATGTGGAATGCTCTGGGTATATCACCTCTGCATAGCCAGTTAATCTACCATCTTTTCTTTTGGTTGATATTTCATATATGCTGATAGGAAAAATAAACTGAATGAGACTGGAAGCAGAGTCTCTTGTGGAAACTGGTATAATAGAGCGAGATATGAGACAGAACACACATACAGCAGAAGCAGTCACTACTTTCTAGTTGTCTGTGCATGTGACATTGCTGAAATACATACTTTAAAAAAAATAGTTTTGCAGAGGCAACATACTGGCAGAACACTTATTTTCAGGTCAGTAGATAAAGTAGTATATGAATAGCAAATCTTAAATCTTAAAAGAACAACTTGGCAGTTCTAATTAGCACTATTAAAGTGCAATCCAAGATAAAGTACTAAAATATTTCTAGTCTCAGAGGGCGTTGGGTGTTTATACGGCTGATATATTTTTCATCCTATTTTTCCTTAAATCAGAACATATTCCTTTTTTTGTGACATAAGATTAAGTTTAGAAATAAGAAAATCATTACTGTAGTCCTGGCATTAGTAAATTGCATACATCTGGCGGTATGGAGTAGTAGATATTTTGGAAGCAAAAAAAAAAGTATGTTTACTGTGTTTGTGCCAGAAAAGATGTTTAGCCCACAGCTATTTCAGGGCAGCATTAGTGTCCAAGATTCGAGAGCAATGGAATAGATCTTGCTTGCTTTTGGACTTTTGTTGTTATTTTTGCATGGAAAATGTCAGCAGAAATAAAGTCTAAAAGTGCTTCTCTTTGAACATTCATGGCATTTCAGGAATAACACTAAGCATAATTATTTACTATACATTACTGCAGATAGACACCTTTAAACTTACTTTCCACCTCCACTCCTTTTTCATTTGGCCTCTTTTTCTCTAAGTAGCAGTGATGCAGTGGAATCCAGCAGAGCACAAACTCTATTGATATCTATCTCTATTGATTAACTGTCTAAAAGATTTGATTTTCAGAATAGATACCCAAGAGAACTCCAATTCATTAGTGGTCATCCACATGTGATTAGAAACTGTGGGATGGCTAATCCCCCTCTATAAATTGATCCAGTTTCATATTCCTTGTGGTCATTAAGTGTGTTAATGGTAACTTAGCACCTGCATTAAGAAACCAACTTAACAACATCCTATAAATGACTTTAAGTCAGCAGGTGCCAAATTTACAGGAAAAAAATGACATGATTGCTGCTGTAATGTTACTGCAGGAGGGATATGAAGTAATGAAATGTTGCAATTGTTTAATCCATCACAATCAAGCAGTCATCATTCGATGATAACATGATTGTTATATTATTACTATCCTTTGTTACTGATTGTCCGTTCTTCACTCAAGGGTATCATTCCTGTTTTATGTTAATAACTACACTTGCATTTGTATTACTTTGTGAGGAAGTAAGACTTCCCACTTTCTTCACTATAATGAGATTGTAGATAGTAGGCTGTTTTAGTTATAGGTTGTATTTATGCAGACATTTTACTTGAGAAATCTTTTTGTAAATTGTATAAAAGAAAGCTCTCACTTTAATAACATGATATTTCTACTGTTTTCTGATTCCAACAGGATTTGCAGTACTGTAAAAAATAAATTCTGAATGCCACACAACACAGATTTTTTTTAAGGATTATACTGATCTTTTCATTGCTATGTTATTTTTAATAAGGGATGTAAGACAAAATTTTCATTTAGTAAGATTGTCCAAGATTTTCTCCCCTTTTTTTTTTTTTTTTTTTTTTTTTTTTTTTTGTCCCAAAAGGCACATTCTCATTGGCTATCTACACTTCAGGGCATGAATGTTCCACAAATGCAAATTCTTATAATTGTACTATTCTGAGTAGGCATATACCTAAACTTTGCTAGCTTCCAGAAATTAACTGAAGAAGTGTCTATGCTCCTTAAAGGGTTCAATTTGTAAAGCATTTTGAGAATGGTGAGTTTAACATGCACCTATTGGATTAGGTTGTCATAGAAAATAGAATTGTTCTAGGCTTTGGTACTGTGCAACAGAGTAATTAGCAATAATTTCCCATAGTATCTGAAGAATCAAAGTGAGTTTTGAGAGAGAAGAGAAAATAGATCCAGTTTAAAGTATTACGCTGGGTACCCCATACAGTTAAAAGACAGAAGGAAATACCAGAATTACAAATATTCCTTGGAATTCTTCAGTAGCATTTAAAATAATTTAAGTAAGAGAAAGTGGAAGATCTAGGTAAGGAGAATAAAAGAATAGAGAAAGTGAGAAAGAAAAAGAAGAGTTTAGGGTGGATGTCTGGCATGATAACAGAGAAGCATCATCCTCTCAGAAAATGAATCAAGTTTCTAATATTTCTAATGTTACTGAAAATCAGCCTCATTGGCTTCTGGGCATGGCCATAATACCACAATACACAAATTAAGTAAATATAAACTTTAAAACAAATACTCTCCAAAAAAAAAAAGGGTAAGGTGAAAAAAAATATACAAATATGAAAAGATATTTCTCCTTTGTATTAACAAGTTATTAAAATTTAAAAATCACACACTGCACACATGTTGTGCCACTGACTGTAAAACTGGTAGGCCCTAGATATATCCTAGATGGTTCTTTGAAATACTGGAACATATAGGGTCAAAGAGGAACAACCATAATGTACTGAGGACTATTATGGTAACAGGAAGACAAGCATATCTGAGAAAATAGTTGGGGTGTCTGATTGCTATCAATTGCTATTTCCTAGATATGGAGCTATTTCCTAGATATGGAGCTATTTCCTAGAATGTGGAGCTCTACTGACAGAACACACCTCTTTCCCCCTCTCTTGGAAAGCAGCAACTTCTCTTGGTTCTGAAAGCATGTTGTTTTCTAATGCCTTGCAGGAACAGAAGGGAAGAGGTTTGTACTTAGAGCTGGATGCCATTCTTAGCCAAAAAATGCCAACTGAGACATGATGTTAAATGCCACTTCTTGAGAGAGAATGGGGCTGTCTCCCTCAGAGAGGAGGAAGTGAGTTCTTTGGATGTTGAGCTCAAACCAGAGGCTCCTTGTTTTTTTTTAATTTTACAGGAGTAGTGTTTCCTATGACACATCCTTTGTTATTAACTTCTCAGGAGTCAGAACTCCTTTGGTGACTGGGTTTAAAAATGATAATTAATAAACGTTGAGTCTCATATAAATATTTACATATATGCTTATATAATTATATTCCATTTGTTTAGTTAGTTCAGCTGAACTAACAGATTGTCATGACTGACATATTGGTGTGTAATCAGCAAGTTGCTATGTCGAAGTCCAGACTTCAAATTTAAAATGCAAGGGAAATGTAGCACTCTTTATGCTTATTCTTGATGACACACTATTTTTCTCTTGGAAACTGACAATATGAATATAGTTGGTTCAAGAATATGTAAAATACAATTCTATTAATATTACCTCACACGGTAAGTTTATATAATCCTTATATTCCCATCTGTGTCACATCTTGATGCAGAACAAAAAATGTTGCGAGATGTTTTTCATTGCAAGGAAAAAGTGTTGGAGCCATCTGTAAAATCCCACCATAAAAATTCTGAATGTTTTGTATTTTTATGCTTTTTGACAACCATCCAAGAAATTGCAACCGTAACTCTAGAGAAAAGTACAAGCAGCAATCTGAGGAGAAGAATAAGACCACGAACTTTGGGCCAGAAGGTGGGAATTTGGCTTCAGTTTAGTAATGGGAGAGGAAAGGGAATAATACAAGTATAGACCTAAAAACTTTCATAAGAAAGGCTAAGAAAAACTCCCCAAAAGGTCTTTTTAACATTTTTTTTTTTTTTATTTTGCTTCCTGGCCTCTTTTTCTGATTTTCTGATGTTCTTTGTGCAAACTCACATGGGCTAAAGTGGTAGAAATAATTAATAATTATCCTGCCCTACCCTTCAGGAAAACTTAAATCTATTGAAACTTTTCATTAGTATTTCCCTGCTTGTCTCTTTATTTCTTTATGAATTTCCCATGGGAAAAAAAAAAAAAAATCATTATTAACTGACTAATGCATATCCAGGTCATAAATATAAATTATGAAGATTCTGTAGCCAATATTAGGTACAAAGTGAACAATTTAATTCTTCATTAACTCCTTAGAGTGAATATTCTAGTATTTTGGCAAGTGCTGGTTTTATTAGTAAATTTAATTTAGTAATTATACTTCTATATCAAAACCTGAAAGGTAGTACCAGTTTCCTGATCAGAGCACAAAGCACTAAAGAATTTTTTTGTCATTTCTGGCAAAAACAAAGCTATAGTCTACTAATAAATGCAGATACACATGGACATCTCAGACTGCCTTTAAATTGGTTATTCTAATGGCTGCCTTTAGATATTACTGTAACGTTTTCATCACTCCATCATTTTTCACCAAAATGCCACACTTTGTTTTTGTGGGTTTTGTTGTTTTTTTTTTTTTTTTTAACTGGTCTATTTTTATAGAGTTCTGCATTCTCAGGCTATTTAGTTCTTGTCGTCCTAGTTGCTTAGCTGTTCGGAATTTCATATCTAAAGTACAGGAGAGTCCTTTCTTCCAACTTTTACATTTACAAGGAAATACACACATTGGAAAGCACAAGCTACAAATAAATATCACTGCCCAGAAAGTTAAAATGAAATCCTAGTTTTTACAGACCCTCTGGGCTTGCTATGCCAAAAGCTGAGGTTTCGCAAATGTTCTTGTTACACCAAGCAAGCTACACTTCTGTGGATGTAGTTGTGCAATGTCATTTGATTGTGCTCTGTCCCGTAGTGGTCTATCTGAGAGTTTTGGGGTTTTTTTTTTCCTTTTTTTTCTTTTCACCATATTTCCACCTTTTCTATCTTCTTAGAAAAGGGCTTACAATTTACTGGGTCTTCTAATTGAAGTGAAAGGCACTTGTTTGCACTTAAAAAATAGATTTCAGTGAATTTGTCATGTACTGGTAATAGAAGAACCGTCTGTCAGTTATTAGGGCTGCAGAATAAACCTATGGTTAATACCTTATTTACACAAACTGAAGACTTTTGTATCCATGTTTGACGACCTTGAAGCTGCATTGTATTTCAGTGCCCTTTTTATAACCTTAATTACTAGGGAATACAGAGCTTTAAAGAAAGACTAACATTTCACTTGAACATTCACAATAATCTATTATAAAGCCAGCTAAGCCAGTCCCCAAATACAGAGAAATGTTATTACATGCTCAGCTAGCTGTCAAGGGGCCATGAGTCAGTAGCTTACAGTTATCAAAAGTAACAAGGTTGTTCAGAATTTCCTCCAACAAAGCCAGCCAGCTTATGAAGGGATTAAACTCTCTTTGATTAGAACAACTGGAACACATCCTGCCCTTTTAATTAGCATTCCCTTTTGCTTGGTTCAGAATGGTAATTTGACACTTTTACTAGCCAATGCAAGAAAAGAGTTGCATTTGTGGTGTACCCATGAGTATTACAGCAGTAGTATATTAGCATGCGCTAGATAAAATTTGAGCAATCTTAGAGCTCATGCTTAAAGGCCTATGAAAATCCCAAGGGTGGAATGTCAATAGACACAGGGTAATAATATACGACTGGAATGTGTGACAGCAGACTCCATGAGCCTTTAGGCACAGTATATTGCCCTGAGGCCACAATCTTTCTACCTTCTATCCTAGACAACCAAAAAGGTTTTATCTCAGATTTATTGATATTTTAGAGGTTTACATTTTAATTTCTAACTTAAGGCAAGTCAGTCATAGCGACCTCTGTTTTCACTGGTGAAGAAATGAGTGAAAAATATGTTCAAAAAAAAGAAGTGTTGATAAGGAGACAGTCTGACATGGAAACATCATCCTTGTGCTGTTCAAAATAAAGAGGAAAAAAAGTATTTTATTGGAACATAAGCACTAGTATCTTAATTTTGGGTTGCCTGCCCTCACCCTTCCCCTGTCCTCCCTTTCCCTGCCCTGATAGCTCTTATACTGAAATAAACAGTGCAATATTTGTCGATGTTTTGCAAGTTACCTACTTTTTCTAGTACCTTTTATTGACATGGATTTTAAATAAACTTCAGTGTATGTTACTCCTCTTTGTCTCAGATCGATGATTATAATGTGTACTTGAGAGTGTCCTCTTGCTCTTCCCTCACAACCTATCCTTCCTTCCTTTTGTCTTTCCGTCTATACAATATTAAGTTAAAAAAAAACCAAAAAAAAACCCTCAGTTTTCTTCAGCACTAACAGTGGTAACAGTCAGCTAAGGCTGTCTCATGCTTCAAGAGCAGCTGCTCCTCTCCTACTGCACACCCACCAGACATTACCCACCCTCTGATCTGCCCTACAATCTGCTTGTGTAATCACTCCATAACTCAGTTCAATCAAAATTATCTGTGTTAAAGAAGTTCTAACAGTTAAAGAGTTTGAGCTAACCACAATTCTGAAATAAAACATTTTGTATTACATAAATTAACTAATTTGATTTATTTTGAAAATAGGTAATCAAATTCAATAAAATACTGAAAATTTTACTTTTATTTTTCTGCATTTCTTATTCCTAAAATTACAAAAGTAGCATAGGATCTGATTTGTTGTATAATCATCTACAAGAGCACTAAACAACTAAGTTGAAAATACAAAACATTTTTAAAAATAAAATACCTGAAACATTTGATTTGTGCATATCAATAGGAATTAGATTTAATGTATTGTCTCCTAAAGCTATTAGTATGTCTCCTGTCACCTCTTCACTGTCCTGCAGGACAGGATTGAACTAGAAAATATAGCCCATGTTTTTGTAGATATTTAGACCCTCGTTATCAGTTCACTTCAAAATTTTGGGCTAACCAGAAATGCGTAAGGAAACTTTGTTATGACTCCTCTCAAATTTTGTATTATATTTAAGAAAGACTTCTGGGAATTACATAGAGTAGCCTGGATTTTGTCCATTGGCCTTTAAAAATGCTTCATCTCTTACTGGGCTGCCTACAGGCAGGATGCAGTACAAATTACTATAAAAATCAGTAGCAGAAACTCCTCTTCTATAATCATAACTCTTGCCCCTTTCTACAGTCTGCATTTTCCTGTGACCCAATCCATTATGCCTGACAGAAACATTCAAAGGATATGCTTTGTTACTTACCCAGTTTTCAGGCCTCTACAGTGTCCTAAAACATTTTATAAGCTGAATTGCACATGCTTGAAAATCTACATTCTAACAGACAAATTCAATTTTCAGGGATAGCATTTAAAAAAAAAAAAAAAAGTTCAATATGGAGACTATTTCCAGAGATTAAGAAACAAGTAAAATTATTTGCCCTTGAGAATGAGTAACTTTCAGAGAGCTGATCAATGTAGGTTTTTTTAAGAAGAATTCCTGCTTTCATGAAAGAAAGAGTTTTGTTTCAGATTGCCTGTCAAAAATGAGATCCCTTACAATGATATATGAAATACCACCACAATGTTTTTTTCTCCTTGATGTATATTTTTAAAAGATGACAGACACGTTTTAGTTTGGGCATAATAGTTTAAGTCACATACATCATTGTAGTCTATTTGTAACTTGACTTTCTGTTTCTTGTTTTCCAGTTTTAGAGGGGTTTTTTTTTGGTTTTAATTTTTAATGTATCTTGGGATGTAAAAATAATTTGAAAATTACAAACAACTTCAGATAGACATTTTCGAAAACATATATACTTGAAGGACAAGACATAATGAAATTAAGTGAAAGAATTTATTTTTTTCCTTCTTTTTATGGAGGCTGTGTATTGGTTTTGTTTGGGATAGAATTAATTTTCTTAGTGGTACCAGTGGTACTGGTAGTCTGGCAGAAAAAAGAGAGAGAACTACACAGCTGATGTTCTGTGTAATCATAGGCATTTGATGTTCTGTCTAATCATAGGCGTTCAAAGGCCACGGCCGTAGTTCCTGAACTGTGCCACGGTATGCCTTAGGATACCAGTCATCCAGATTGGCAGTCTTTGGGTGCAGTAACTCTTTTTAGCCTCAGCGTATCTAACAACCTTGAGAAAACAATACACATATGTTGTGCAGAGGACTATAGTGTGTTGGATAACTCCCTCTATTGAGGACTGGAAGCAGGGAAAGAGAAAAAAAAGTTGGGAAGTATTTTGGAGTTCCCTAATCTAGGTGCAGTGAGAGAAACAACTTGCCATTTAATTTTAGGCCTACACTTTAGCTTAAGGCACAGCTGATAATAGTGTATGACTCTAATTTGAGCTATTTGGTATCACATTGAATATACACTGAATTATTATTGAATATACATTTTGACTAAAATTGACTGCAGAGCTACATTATACAGAGCTGTAAAATTTGGCCCAGCAGGCAGATATTTTGGATAAGACTCTTTTATTACACATCTGTACTGTACCTTTCAGTACTTATCTAAACTGAAAATTGTCTATATATCATTACTTATTATATTATTCAGATGCCAATTTCTTAAATATTATTTTCCTGAGACAGACTTTTATTTGTGGAAGCAGTTGTGACACCGTATTCATAATTGCAAGTCACATAGTACACAGGATCATTACATGCAATAATACAGCATAAGAAACAAGTTAAAATTTCAGCTCTTAAGATTGTCTTTACTAGAATTAGTTATCCATCACAATCAATTATTTGCTAACTGGCTAGTGAAGGTAAAACACATCCTACTGATGTGCTGACAGACATCTTTCTACAAAATATTAAGCATTAGATTTGAAATAGGCTGCAAACAAATTTGGTGTCTTATG
>WHYT01014955.1:15560-30850 GCA_009806455.1 Tetrax tetrax | reverse complement strand
CCATATTTTCCTGCTATACCCAGTTTGTGAAAATAAGAATAAATAGCCAGGCTACAAGTACATATATATATTTACACAGAATTTCAGTCTTTGTCTGAAACAAGGAAATACACTTCCATATTTTTAAAAATAAAATGTTCAGGGGAGGATAACAGTCCTGCTTTTGTTGGGTTGAAATGTTTCAGTTTGTTTTGATATATGTTATACCCTAATCTGCCACATATAAAACATTCACAACAAAACATTTGAAAAATAAAAAAGATAAAGTTTTTTTTTTTTTAAATTGTCAAGACAAGATGTTTTAAGTCTATTAATATTTAGGGATTAATTCCACTTTTTTAGTCTAAACAAAAAAAAAAAAAATCAGCAAACTAGGCTTGATTTTGAGTAGTATGTAGACCTTAACTTAACCGCATTTTCTGACAGAAAACCCTTCCATCAGCAGAAGTCAGTAGAAATATCTTCTACCTACTATTGTTTAGAAAGTGTTTCTTAGTGGTATCAGTAGGCATGGTAAAAGCAAGACATGGTCTATACTCTCTACTCTCTGCAGACAAGATCAGATACAATAAAGTCTTGCGACATTTTCAGAAGCTGTTGCCCATGATCCAGTCAAGTGCTTGCTGTAGAATGGATTGACCTTCTAGAAAGCATTCATTGGTGGTGTTCTTTTTTTTTAATATAATCAAGTACAAATCCTACAGGCTATAGGAGGACCAGAAAGAAAATGTTATTTGACATCAACAAATACAAATGCCAAAATTCTACATGGGATCTATAGAAAACCCAAGAAAAAAAAAAAAAAAAAAAAGAAAGGCAAATACTAAGCAGTAAATACTCCTGAAAGGCACAACTTCCTGCCATGTGACTCAGAGGAGGCATTTCACTTGGGAGGGAATGAAGAATGAAGAAGCAGTAGCAAAGGTAGATTAAAAGCCCTCCTTGACATTATATGGAAAAGATGTAGCAGAAGAAACGAAGCTTGGGCTTCTAAATATCAAGCTCTCTTAACAATGATTCATATTAAGTTTTAACTGACTGGTCACACACAGCTGAAACTTGATGAAGAGATCTCCAGTTTTTTTAAGCTCTAGTGGATTGGAAACATCCTGAAAATACCTAAAATACTTTTTGTTCTCATGTGTTCCAACCTTATTTTACTGTCTTTCTAAAATCAGGAATCACCTGCAAGTTAAGAAAGACAATGCATACAAATAAAGGTTGAGATTGTCAGCTCAACTGACAGTGAAGATAAATTAATTACTCTGCCAAAAAGTTTAAGAAACTTTATGAGCTTCCAAAGCAGCTTCAGGTTTTTCAGTAGATTTTGTTTGTTTGTTTGTTTTTGATATTTCATCCAATTTTTATTTTATCTCAGCTGTTTTTTCCTTCCTTAAAACCCGTTGAGAAAATTCCCAATAAAAGAATAAATCTGTCACATCAATTGATTTACTGCACAGCAAGATCATGCTTTTAAAGATGTGTCTATTATAGGAAAATTAATTTCTCAAGCTACTTAACACAGTTCTAGTAAAAGCCTTCCATCACAGGCAGTGCAATGAGCTGCAGTACCTGTGCAGGCACAGTAGGATGTTTATCAATCGGTGCTTTGTTTACATTTTCCAGGGAACATATTTGGGTTGCTGCATGGAAAATACAGATGAAACCTCTCAGAACTGCCCCTCAATTCCATTTTTCCTCTGTTCTTGTTGCTCAAAGACAAGATAGGCACTGTGGTGTAAGAGCAACTGCTCGCACAAATTCTTTTATTTTTTTTTTCATTAGGTAAATAAGGATCTCTCAGATATTTTGCTCTCAACTGTGACTCAGATCACAAAGGTAAGTTAACACCATGGCTCAATGGTATGTTCCAAGCACTAAATGGCCTTGTATTTTATATATATATCTTTATATATATAATTCAAATCTAGGTCTTTTGTCTCCTTCCCCAAACTTTATATATCAGATGATCCCACAGGATAAACAGTGTCACAGATTCATAGAATCATTGGTTGGAGAGAAAATCTGGAGTCACAGTCCTGGACTCAAGGCAGGCTGTACTAGTCATCACTAGGGCAGAGTAGATGGGGCTATAAACAGCCACATCTGGAAAGTTTTCTAAGGGTGGAGACTCCACAGTCTCCCTGGGTGGCACGTTCTAGTACTGCACCTGTGATCTGAAGAGAAAGTTTTTTTCCTAACTTTGTCTGAACATTCCAAAACACAAGTCATCATCCATTGGTGCCTTACCTGCTGGAAAAGCTTTGGCCTTTTCGTCTTTCTTACTGCCCATCAAGTAGTTGTAGAATACAGGCAGGTCAACTCTTACTCTGGTCTTCACCAGAAAGCTTGTGAAATGGGACAATAAATTGTAATTCATTATAGAACACAAGTTAAAAAAAAAAAAAAAAAAGGTTAAAACATCTGTCGTGGAAAGAATTATATCATAACTATCAGAAAGCCAGATCAATTACAATGATCTTCATGGAGTCATGCTGACTCCTTTTGACCCTTTTATATTTTCCATCTGAGTAAACTGTCTCTTTTCCTCGAAGATGCAATGAGAAACCTCAGGAGATCAAACCTCCTTCAGGACCTTTTCTAGCTCAGATGGAACCAGCTTAAATAGCAACCATGGCAACTTAATAAATATTTTTGGCAGTGTACAGCTTCTTCATATAATTTTGCTTGTCATTAAGATTTGACCAGCCCAGGAGCTGTCACTTTCTTGTTTCACAATCCAACTTTGCTGATTTTTTTTTTTTTTTTTTAAATCAATGAACATTTGCCTTGAAAAGAGCATGAATTCTTCAGTAGTGGGCGTATTGAGGGAAATTCTGTGGTCCATGTGTGTACATTCAGGACCTTAGTATTAGAGGAAATTGACTGGTCTTGAATTCTGTGAAATGTTTAAACCGTACCACATTGCTGGCCAGTGGCATCCAGGTTGCCAGAATCCCACTCACTTCTCAGAGCTGCACCACAGATTAATCAGAACAATTTTTCCATAGTTATTAGTAGTCAGAAGAGGTCTATTGTTGTTGATTATTGGGAACCTTATCTCCAGAATGTCAACAACATATTTTGCATAATGATTTTAAAATATGGTCAGTACCTTTTTGCTCTATGTTGATCCTTATAAAATTAATAAAGTATGTTTCCACTGCCATTAAATTAGTGGTGCAGTTTGCCTAATAAAATATGTTTTGCTGTCTTGGTTTTATGGGTAAAGTAATAAACTACATCTTTCAAAACCAGCTTGATACAGTGCAAGAAAAACCTTTGCAAGTTTCTACTTAGATTCTAGTAAAAAATAATAAGGCGCAGATTATTTTTAGATTAAAGACCATATGTTAGACAATAGACATTTTGAAAAACACTGTGGTTTTCATAATTGAATTCAGGTGTTATTTTCATATTCTGCCCAACAAGTGCACAATATTCACTTGTCAGTTATGAGTGGGAAGAACGAATATAGACATACATAATGTACCCAGAACTACAGAAAGCTGTTAATCTGCTGTGATTTATTAAATTCTTGATTAGTTCTTGTATGTCCTCCTCTCCTGACTCCTGAGACATAATAAGAAAAGAGTTCCTCTTGCTTATGACTTCTCTTGCTTTTTTCCACATATGCATTTAATTTTTCCAGACAAATGTTATGGACTAAAAAGGAATGAGGAGAGGAGGGATAAAGAAAAAAAAACAAAACAAAACCAAAAACAAAAACAAAAACCCAAACAAAACAAAAACAAAAAAACCAAAAACAAACAAAAAAAAGCAACAAACCAACAAACGTATCTTCTGCTTTTTCACAAAAATAAAAAACAAAAACAAAAAAACCCAAGTCCTTTGGCAAAAAGGGTTAAGAATTTTTACAACACTAAGATCTGCTTATAAAAGGAATCACAAAGAACAAACTTGTATCTACTGAGAGATTACCTATTCTTAAGAAAGTGGATAGAAAAGCTAAAAAATTCAAAGGAAGTGGTGGCTGAATCTTGACAGACTCTGAGCTTGGTCTTGATTGAGAATAAGTAACTCAATAATTATCTCTAAACCTTTCACAGCTAGGTTCTAGGTTAGTATCCTAAAATAGTATTTAAGCACATGAATGAAATATTTTGCTTTTTTTGTGCTGTAAAAACAAGCAGCTTTCGGGTCAAGAATCAAAAACTACCAGGGTGGACCTAACTTTAGGCTTCCGCAAGCTAGTACATTCTAGGAACAGTTCAAAGTCTTGTGTTTTTTTCCTGGTGAATGGAGAGAAACAGCTCTCCATGGAGTATTTATCACCTTCAAAGGTATCTGCTTATGGTATGTAGTAAAAATCATGTTGTTGAATGACATTACCGTCAAGTATCTATAGAAGTTTCTTAGACAACGAACTTAGCTTAGCTTGGAGATGCTTAATTTGGAAATGCTTATGGTTAGGCAAAAGAAATATCTACCCTCTTTAATACTTTTGAAATAGTCATATTCAGTCTCCTAAGGGATTAAAACATATTTCTGTTGAATTATTTATTGATTCAATTGCAGTTAATCAACTCTGTAAGCTTGTTTTGTGAAAATATCTCAGTGTTTTGCTTGTTTCCTTGGGGGTTTTTTTGTTGTTTGTTTGAGTTTAGTTTGGTTTTAGGTAACTGTATTTCAGCCAGTGAATTGGAAGACTTTCATCTTTGTTCAAAGTTTCTTTGAAAAATCAAATCACTATTGCAAAATTGGTGCAGAAATCTTACAAAAGCCTCAGAAAATAAGTTTTTCTTAGCTTGTAAGAGGTTTGTGGTTTTCTTTCCTTTAGAAAGAAAACATGGGATGATCTGCCAAGAGGCAAAGTTGTGTGGTAAAGAGAAATAAATTTAAAATGAGAACTTTTGATTCAAGATGAAAATAGGCAGCATAAGGACAATCTATGCAAACTTTTCTGACTACTCATTCACTTCTATACCTGTTCCTCATTCAGAATTTTGTGCAGATGAGAACTGACATTTATCTTGAATTGGTTTGGTGATTTAAGATGCTTTCCTTAAGATAGAAGCCTGGTTGCAGACTGCCTGTTCCCAGGCTTCACACTCAGAAATCACCTTTTATAAGGTGATAAAATCAAAAGTGTTCCCTGACCACCTGAATATACAGTACCTTGTTGTAATGATTTCTAAATTTCTACAACAGCTTAAATAGCAGAGCTTAGTCCTTCATCATTTAACCTACTATACTGTACTTCTCTGAAATATGTGAGATATGAACAACCTTTTAGAAAAAGAAAGCTTTTGAGTTTGGTTTAACAAACTGCAGTATATATATGTTAATCATTAGATTATTAAATAGAAAGATATCCAGATTTTCTACACATTTTACAAGTCTTTACTGTGGGCTAGGTGATGAAATAGATTTATATGACTCTGGGCATCACAGAAGCCAATATTAGCTCCATAATAGATACTGGTTGGTGAAGGAATAGACTCTTTCGGCTAATGTGGAGATTAAGTGACCTGTATTCTCTGTTTAAGGATGACTTTGTTGTCTACAAATAACAGCATTTAAAGATATTTTATCCAAATTAACAATAAAATTGTAAATTCAATTTTTAACCATATGACAGTTACATCTCCGCAATATGGAGGAAAATTATGGCAATGTTAAAAAGGTTTATGAATATTGTTTCTTCAGATATAGGATTCATGGAGTGCTGAGACATATACAAAGCAACTGTCTATGCTAGAAATTCTGTAAAAGTAGAAAATCACTACTCCATCCAGGCCAGCCTTGCAAATAGTTTTTCAGTGGTGTTAAATCTAGTACTAAAAGACATCATCAATATGAAGATCGACCAACAACATTTCCCTTCAGAAACATTCCTGTTTCAGGCAAGCTCACATACCACATGCAAGATCTGTACATGATTAAAGTACTCAATTAAATATCAAGAAAAACAATCATTACAATACCAGTTACTATCTGAATAATGTGTTTGAACTACCTATTTTTTTTTTTTTGTCAGAAAAGTAGAGGTAAAAGATTAGGTCTTTTTCTGCAGATGGAGGTCAATTTTCAGAAGTATCAAAAGGAAGACTGTATCACCCCTTAACACAGATCCTGAAGAGGGAAGAAAATATATGGATTTTGATAAGAAGTGGGTCAGTTTCTCCAGGGATGTTGCAAGTATCTTTTACTGTTGCTCTCCTTTATGGATCTTGTTTCCAATTTTCTAAACAGATATCTTACCCTGATCCTTGCTGGAGTAAACTGGACTTAGTAACCTTACTAAATCTTCTAAGTAATAAGAAGTGATCTCAAATTTATCTGAAAAACATTGAGAACTCCTTTTCTTAGGGATCAGTGAACTGTGAAATTCTTTATAAAACTGTGTCTTCAGACATTTGTGTCCTTTTGTACGTGTTAACAAAGTGTTATTTGGAAAGAAGCAGGAAGTGAGAAGAAAATTAGGACCTGATAACAGTTGCATATATTATAACCACTAACAGGACATTTAAAGATCTATATTACTGAGTTTGGTTCAGAGTAGAAAAGTTAAGCTGAGATTTGTTTTATATTGTCTGTTTGAAACTTAGATCCATCAAGGAGATTTTCATTGATTTCATTTTTTTTTGCACTTTACCACCATCAGCTGTATTGATAGAAGAGCCGTGTATAGCTCCAAATAACTGTTGCAATAAAGCAAAAGAAAAAATACACTTTGCTCCATGTAAAGCTTCTCTCCCCAGTTAAGTTTCTCAAAAGTAAATCTACCTTATATAAGGCAATCTTGGTGTCTTCAAGGGGAAATTCCAATTATCAGGCAGGGAATGAGCAGTGGCTGAAATAAAGGAAGAGGTGGCTTAATGAGAGAGAGAGAGTGCACTGCTTCTTTCCTGAATAAAACAGATCAAACAGCAAATGATTCAATCCTGCCTGTGAATATAGGCACTGGACTAATTTCATTCAAAGCTACTGATTATAATTCCCAAATTTCTTCAAGGTTTGCCCACACCCAAAATTAACTTGGCAACAGAGCACGCTGCAGGTGTAGGAATCACATTTCCCAGCTCCACAAAAGCAGCTCAGGTCTAGAAGTACTGCTATAGTTAGAACACGGGTAGAATCTGAACTCAACTCAATGGAGACTGTGTGAACTTACTGGTTCAAGCCTCACTGAATCATGATATCCACATTGTGCTGTATTTTGTTGTGGATATGCACTACATAAACTCCACTGGATATATTGGCAGTCAGCTGAGGTGTCATGATTTCCATAATAAAGATACAAGAAAAGTAGCTCAGATACTTTCCTGGAAAAGGATTTCAATGTAGTATCAGCAAGGCATGGTTCACAATAGATGTAAACCCTGTCCTCGGGAAAACAATCAATTTCCTGGGATATTGTAGGGTGTGATTGTTACTGGTGAAGGGTTCTTGGCTCTAAACCCAATGCCAAGTTCTCCTTGGTAGGTTCAATGTTTATGAGGACACCTTTTTAATGTATCTGATGATATGGAAATCCTGAGTACATAATTCTAAGGCTGAGGCACTGAAGTAATGCCTGAGCACCTTTAAGAAACACTCTTACATGACTTCAGAAATAGGTACCGCTTACTTTCCATGAAATATATGCCTCTAACTCACAGATGCACCTCAGTAGGTGCTAAAATAAGTGAACTGAGTTTCTGAAGTCCAGAGAATAGCATATTTTTTATCAAATTAATAACAGCTCTTGGCCAGCCTTTGGTAAATTTAGCATAACTTTAGAAGATTACTTTTAAGCATCCATTGGAATAAACAAACAAACAAACAAACAAAAAAATCCCCTATTAGTCAAAATTCTTTAGGATTCTAGTAATTATTGCCTGTGGTTTTGTGAAGAACTCCCAGATACCTCCAAATTTCACAAAATAACTCAAATTTCAGAACAAATTTTAGCGTGCTGGACATTTTGTACAGACAATACATTGCTTGCTTACCATTCATATTCTCATTTCTTTTTCAGTGATAAGGGTTCAGTTGTCAAATCAATGAGCAATATTTAACCAAGTGACTTAGATAAATGCTAGATAATGTGAATAGCAAATTGTTGAAGTGACCTGTTCATGTACAAAGAGCAAATGAAAAAAAAAAAAGTATCTAATTAATGTAATAATTATAAGACCAATTTGGATGCATGATTGATTTGTGACTTGTTCACACACACCAAATCTTTAAATCATAATGCAGATATTCAACTGCTCTGATTCTGTATGACTATGTGTATTAAATACAAAGATAATAAAGAGAATATGAAAAAATAATCAAAATGTTATGAGTCTAATATTTCTACAAGCTCTGTTGCTTTCTCAGTCTGATTTATTAATAAAGTTAAACTGAACACCTGTTCCTCTCAGAATGTTCTCGTCAGTGCTATTTGTGAAGAAACATCTAGAAAAGAGCAGAAATAGATATATTTCAGCTACATTTTCGAATGCGTTATATTTTATTTTCCTCAAAGAAATGTAATAATAGGCATCACACCTAGCATTGAAGTGATCATGCTAATGAGATATCATGTTTGTTATAAGATCATTATTCCAAGGACTATGTTAATTCATTCAATAAGCCTCCTGTGAACAGTGTGTGGTGGCCGCCCTCTTGGTTGGTACAGCAGTGATTTAACCAGGGACAGCCAGAGCTAAGCACCTGATCTGTTACTTCGTGACCTAAAGATACACTGCTGGGGATATAACAAAACAAGTCCTATGTAGGTCACCAGAGAGTGGGGTCTGTAATTAGAACTGGATGAAGATGTGGTTTATCCATCTAGTAAGAACTTCTAATATTTTGAAAGAGAAATTTACGCTAAGCATCAGGATAAATCAAAACCTTAAAAAGAATAAGGGGGAAAAAATGTGTGAAAAAAACCCCAAGTCAACTGAAACGGCTTTTCTTATAGCTTTTTTTTTTGAGAGAGAGTTGGGATTGTTTAGCCTGGAGAAGAGGAGGCTCAGGGTAGATCTCATTGCACTCTATAGCTTCCTGAAGGCAGGTTGTGATGAGCAGGGGTTTGGCCTCTTCTCCCAGGCAACAAGCAGGACCCGAGGAAATGGCCACAAGTTGTACCAGAGGAGGTTTAGGTTGGACATGAGGAAAAACTTTTTCTCCCAAAGAGTGGTCAGGCACTGGAATGGCCTGCCCAGGGAGGTGGTGGAGTCGCCGTCCCTGGCAGTGTTCAAGAGGAGGCTTGATGAGGAGCTACAAGATATGGTTTAGTTTCTGTGGCAGCAATGGTAGTGGGAAGACGGTTGGACTAGATGATCTCATAGGTCCCATCCAACCATGTGATTCTATGATTCTATGATTCTGATTTGTTTCTTCTCTCTAATCAATCTATGTCCTGCGTACTTTGTTAGATATTATAGACGGGGAACTCTTCCTCTTAAAATCTTCTTAATGGGAGGACAAAGGAATTATGATGAGAAAGTACATGTGGTCACAGAATCTTTTTCTCAGATATGATTCCCACTTTAGCAGTTCAAAAAAACCAGGATGCTTGCACAGCCATGAGTCTTTGGAATACAATAGAATTACTCTGCATTTGAATCAAAGTGAATAGGAATTTGACTGGACTCTTAGTCTTTATATTCAGCTATAAAAATGCCAAGCCTACAGAATGTACAGTAGGATTTGCTGTTACTAATGAATAGTAATTTCTTCCTTCACTTGTACAGTGCATTTCTCCCTAGCTATTGGAGTTAAATTTTATTTTAAAAGGGAAAAAAAAAAACAAAAAACAAACCCCTTTTCACCTCCCCATATCATCATTAGTGGTTAATAGGATTCATTCCATTGTGCCAATGTGTTAACTTTGCACTTTTCTTTCACAGTTTCCTATGCTATTTTCAGGTTGAGGTGGATGGCAAAACCGTTCAGTCTCAGAGGCAAAGTGAGTGTACTGACTTGGTTAATCCCAGTATTTTGACATGCTGGCCCTTCAGGCTTAGGAGTGGATGTTAGTGAGGAGAAATTGAAAAAACCCCAGCAATAACTTCAAGTAATATTGTTCAATGCCACCACCTCAGCCCCTTTCTCGGGCATAGACTGTGCCGTTGGAAGAGAGTGTTGAGCCAGGACTAGCACAGCAGATCTGCTCTCCCAGAGGCAGGCCTGCCTCTTCTGCCTCTTTATGCAGTGCTATTACCTTGCTAATCGATCTGCAATTCTTCCCTATTCCACCAGCTTGCAAACAGGAGAAGCTCCTTCCAAACACTACTGAACAAGCTGGCATGCAAAAGCAGAAATCAAAGTTTAGATACTTAATTTTGTGCTTAGTTATCTAATGACGTATCTAAATGAACTGCTGAAATTAGGAGTATAATTGTCCTCCCTAGCCAGTGAGGAGAGAGAAATTCCTCCAGAAGGTCATGGTCCTTCACACCTGCAGCACAGGTTATAGGATGCGGTGAACAGTGTCCTATAATGGAAGTGCTTATCGCTTACTGTTAAAACTAGACAGTCACTACAACTAGTCAAGCTTAAATTTCTAATTCTGAGGGAGCTATTCAGGTGAGATTAAGTCAATGCTTTGAGTTTTATATTAACAAGAAAATCATATGAGGTTCTATAAAATAGTGGCTTGTATTAGGAAATTAATAAAATCTTGTGGAAAAAAAAAGTTAACAGGATAACTGACTGCAAAAGATCATAATGTGTGAAAAACACACAGTTATCACAGGACATGGTTAGAAAGAGGAAACAGTACTGGAAGCAAGCAGAGCTTACTTCCCTGTTAAGAAGAAATTAACAATGACTGGAGATGGTCAGTAGGAAGGAAAATAAAATGAAAAAGTAAAAGCAAGAGTTCAAACAAAGGCTTTGCAAATTGAAAGAGCTTGACAATCTTGTCCAACAAAAAAATCTCCTATGAGGCTTAGGGTTGCATGGAATCTGGTCTGAGCTGCATGTGGAACATAACTGTTCTTCTATCTGCCTGCTAAATATATAAATATATACATAGAAATAAATCTACGTGTATGTATGTACATAATTTCAAAACAATACTTCCTATATTGGTTTGAAAATTATTTGTGGAAAATATTTGAGGTAATGTGATAGATAAATATATTCAGAGGGATCACAACAATTTAGTAAAATATCTGTTGACAAACAAAGGGACTATACTCAATTACCACAAGTATGTCAGTGCCTGAGAACCTTAACAGAGCAAGAGTACTTCAACGTAAGAACAAACTAAAAAATTTAAACCAACAAAAAAATGCTTCTCACCTGAAGCAAAACTATATATTTATGAGCTAGCAAAGGTAACGGACTTTACCAGTGTTAGTCCACAAATTTTCCTTTGATGTATTTTTCTGAACTATTTTCCTCTCTGAGTTTTTGGTTTAGAATTTTTGCTCCCTTCATTCCTCACAACTTCCATTGTATTTATTTAATTATTATACTTTGGTTTTTTGCTTCCAAACACAACAAAAGCACAAAATAATATTTTGCACTTCACTGGAATCAGAGTGAACCAAGCCTTGGAAGTGTAGAGGTGTACCTGTGCAGATAGAAACTTTCAAGCCATATTTAATAGACTGAAATCTAAATCCTCAGCTGATAAGCAACACAATGCTGATTCACGTCACCTGAGTCTCTAACCCCAAAGCTGAAAAATTAGTAACCTTTTAAACTTTTGCACACTTACCCAAGTGGAACATGTTGTCATAAACTTGAGTCCTTCCAGCATCAAATACATGTCAATATCTCTGAAAGGATAACACACTCCAGAGGATACCTGGAACTCCATTAATGCCGTATCAATAAACAGGATTTTATTCCCTGCTATGAAAAACTGATTAGTGACTCTTGATGTGGAAGACAGATATCAAGGGCTTCTGAGTGAAGACAATAAAACTGATTTTAGGAACAGTCTAATAGTTATTTGGACTGAAAAGAGGAGGAATCAGGACTGCTTGTCCTGGAACCTCTTCTCTTTGCAAAATACAAAAAAAAAAAAAAAAGCTATTCTTTTTAGACAAAAGGAAAAGGTCCTTCCATTGGACAAGGGCAAAGCAACATCTTTAGGAGGTTCATTGCACAAGACAGACATTACTGGAAAGAACAAGGCCACAAATACTGGAGCGTATACAGTGATAAAAGGAGAGCATATAAATAAAGTGCAGGCAGCTGAAGACAAAAGCTATGGACTGATAAAAACCCCTCAGTAAAATTAGTAACTGTCCTTGATAATAAAGGGAAGTAAAGATTACACCCATTTTGCAAGTATGACTTACTCTTTATTGGCTGCATTTAACAATAAGTTCCTTGTTCCAATTATATACTTTAAAAATTAATTGTGCACACTCAATTTCCTGTCCCACTTATATCACTGTATCACTGTTGCATGAGGTACCTGTTTATAGCTAAGTGTCCATCTTGCCAAGGGCTTTAGGGTAACATGGTTATAAATTTTAATAGAAGCTTTCAGAAGAATATGAAACAAACAAGCCCCAGTCCTGGTATCTCTCTTCTTTTTTTTTTTATTTTTTATTTTTTTTTTTAATAAATGTCTCCTTGTTTTAATAAAAAGGAATCTACATTCAAAGTGGAGGCTTAGCAGTTTGCAGCTAAATGAACAGAAGCAAAGCCTTCTTGGGGAGAAAATTAATGGATTAAAATTTCTATGGCAAAGGATATGAGGTAATAGCATAAAGATGCTGGGCTCTATGGTGTGGCTCTATAAATTTACTGCTGTAAACGCTTGAGGGAAGACAAGAGTTCATCCATCCATGTTCAACAGGGCTCAGTGGTTCTTGTACAAAAATACAAATCCATGGCTATAGAGCTCCAGAGGGGAGCTTACTATAATCTAACCATCCTGGTTTATATGAGCAGTGTTCAATAAGTCCATATACACCCATGGCTGTAAAAAGTAGCTGTCTATGTGGACATTTTGGGTGGAATTCACCTCCAGATTAGAAAATCTACATAGGTATCTATGTGAGGAGTTTCTAAGCTCCATGATATTCACTGATCTCCTGGTTTATTTGCTGATGTATAGGACTGTAAGAGACTTGAAATGCCTTTTTGTTTACCACCTAGCCTCCCATTACTTTCTCAAGAAGGCACATAAAATTAATTTATGGACAGAACACAAGCAGTGGGACTCAACACCTATCTTTAGGTCTATGTGATGTAGATATCTATGAATCCTCCTCATTCTCCATGGTGCTATTAAGATAAGGTATCTTATATGTTTGCCCTGTTCAAACTAACTGTTAGGCTCACTCATGTCTACACAGCCAATGAATTTAAATAGCTAACATGCACTCTTCTGGGTAGGCAAATGCTTGCTAAGACACAGTTTACTAGCACTGATGGTTTATGTATCGTACTTATATGTCATTTAGCCCCCAAATACTTGGTAGTAGGCCAGTCTTTCCCTGAGTTGCCCTAATAAGAATGTATCCAAGACATCAGACTGAAGAGAAGTTTTATTCTTCATTAATATACATGTTTGTTTCCAATGGTTATTAGACAGGTGTTATCAGGCAAACTCCCATAGATTCCAAATACTTCAGATTCCAGACTCCTCATCAGTCTCCTCTGGGATGATTCATGCCAAGAAAATGAAGTAAAAATTATTGAACCACTTTAAAGGAAAAACAAAAAGGAGACTAAAGTTGTAACATATCTTGAGAGGGTAAGTTTTATAAAAAAAATGTACCTTGCTCCCTAACCACATAGAATACATTAAAATAATAATATTCTATATTCTTTTGGGATTTGGGGAAAAGCAGGTTGTCCCCTTAATAGTAGAATAAATTAAGTCTAGTTTCCTATGTTTGTTCTGCTTGAGATTAAGTTCTCTGATATCTAATAATATGCAAATTCTGACTGATAAATTTTGTCACTTCAGGTTCAATCCTAAACTTTCTTGTTACAGATATTTTTGAGGTCCAACAAAAATTGTATGTACAAAATACATGAGACCACTATTTTTTTTGTCGTTGTTGTTAAACTTAGCTAAAATTCAAATATGGTTTCAAAGCTACGGGAGAAGAAATGTAGGGAGACAGACATACGGATGCAGATACACAGACATAGAAACATGGTTGCAAATGCCTTGTTTCCTTTGCGAATCAGGCTCCCTTTGCACATATGAGTCAGAAATCTTTTTTCTTCCCCTGGTCATATTTGCTCACATCTTTTCAATTTGTATGGTATCGGTGGCCCCAGAAACAAAACACAGCTTTACCTGAATTGAGAGGCATGAGCTAGTGCAGAATTTAAATAAAGATATCTAATATAACTTGTAGTTCTTTCTTGAAATGAGCTTGTGTGATGAATACAATGAGGTATGTGTACCTGGACTGCCTAGAACCATCACATTTCTCCCATCACAAATTTAAATTGTCTAAATTTGTTGAATTTAATTTTCAATTATTCTGTGTTCAATCCTTTGCTGCAAACTCTTCACAGAACAAGACTAAGATTTCCAGGATCTCTACTCTCAATAAGAAGCACCAGATTTTGTTAAGAAAATCATAATATAATGATTGCCTGGGGTTTTTCAAACATAACACACAGCAATTAAGTTTTGAACTAACTGCCAAATACATCTCATTACTTCAGCATAGATAGCTGTGCAACAAGAAAAGAGTCAAATATGATTACAGATAGCATAAGAAAATACTGCTTCTTCAGAAAAGGCCAGCTTTTTTTTTTCTTTCTAACAGATGTGGCTGTACCAACTTGGTATCTCCTCTAGAACCCACCAAAATTCTGTGAAATTCAGGGAATTATACATGGGGTTTTTTTGGTCAGTGCTGGAGAAACGATATTTGCATAATTCAGCTGATGTTACTGGTCTGAAGTATCTGGTTGCATCAGCTGAAGGGAAAGGGGAAGAAAGGAAGAGAGGGATGGGGAATGGCAGGGAGGGGGTACTAGAGAAGGAGGCAGCAAGGAATGAAGGAAAAGAGGGAAGGAGGGAGAGAAAAACAGCAGAAGCTGATTATTGAATCATCTGCTTTATTAAACTCAAGTTAGTGTACTCAGTCACTTAGTGCGGGGAGGGTTATGGTGTGAATAAAGATGCATAAAAATCATAGAAAGATTTGTATAAAACAATTCCTTCTCTTGTTGACTCAGGCTTTTAAGACCTTTTTTTTTTTCTTCAATGCCTAGAAATAAATAAATAAATAGGGAAAAATTGCGCCCACTACTTTTTTTTGCACTGGAAAACATTCTGATCTTGAATGTAATTGGAGGGCTGTATCTTAAGAAATTATGTAGATTAGATACGGGAATATCCTGAGACA
>WHYT01014954.1:204530-214712 GCA_009806455.1 Tetrax tetrax | reverse complement strand
AGAAAAAAAAGAGGGAAAAAAAAAAAAAAAAAAAAAAAAAAAAAAAAGAGAAGATGTAAAGCTGGAGCAGGGGCAGAAAGGGGGAGGCGCGAGCCTTGTGGGCCTTACCCTCTGGCCTCCCGCCGGGCGGCCGACTGGGCCCGGCCCAGTCGAGAGCAGAGAAGAGATGAGATGTGAAGAGATCCTGAGAGGCGTCTGCCTGCCTGTTGTGAAGAATTTCTTGGAGAGGAACAGCTGCAAACGCCAAGGTCAGTGAAGACGGAGGGGAAGTCATGCGGCTCCTGGCCAGAATTCCCCTGCAGTCCGTGCTGGAGCAGGGTGTCCCGCTGCAGCCCGGGGAGGAGCCCACGCCGGGGCAGGTGGATGCCTTTGAAGGAGGCTGTGGCCCGTGGAAGGCTCATGCTGGGGCAGCCATTCCAGATGGACTGCACCCCATGGAAAAATGACGCACATCAGAGCAGTTCATCAAGGACTGTAGCCCATGGGAGGGACCTCACACTGGAGCAGGGGAGGAATGTGAGGAGTTCTTCCTCCGAGGACGAAGGAACAGTGTAAAGCCACAAGCGATGGACTGACCATAACCCCCATTCCCTCCTCCCCCCTGTGCTGCTCATGGCAGGAAGGAGGTAGAAATAATTGACATTAAGTTTAAGCCCGGGAAGAGGAAGTTGTCTTGTTCTCTTCCACATTGTCCTGCTTTGATTTTAATAATAAATATATAGTTTTCCACAAGTTGAGTCTGTTTTGCTCTTAATGGTAACTTTAAGAAACTCTCCCTGTCCTTAGCTCAAGCCATGAGCCTTTTTTTCCTTATATTATCTCTCCCTCTTCTCTCAGAGGGTGGGGGGAGTGAGAGAGAGACTGCATAGTCCAGTCCCAGGCGGGGCTAAACCATAACAGGAGCACACACAGGAAGAAAGATGCATATATAGAAGAGCTTTTTTTCTTGACAGTGATAATCTTCTAAAGATACCTCAAACAGCTGAGTTAACGTTGCACCTCTTACAGATCAACCATTGGATTTTAACTATGTAGGCACAAGAAACTATTATAACTGATCTCATCAGTGATAATGGCCACATGAAACAGTCCAGATCCTCCTCCTTCCATTTTAAACTTTGGGTGACTAGCAAAATGGGGCTTAAGTGAGCACCCCATAGTTATACCCCATTTAAAGCTGAGGCTGCATTCATCCACTTTAGGCTGCAGTTGCATATCAGAGCTGTAAGTGTCCTCAGCCTTGGTCTCAGTGTGATCCAAGAGTTTAAGCACACAGCCTAGATAAATGCTAATTTGTCAATCTTCATTAGAAATCTACTTTTAAAGCTGATTTGCAGTGAAGTCACTTAGTCAGATGAAATCATTGCACACTAAACAATCCTGTTAGGGATGTTTATCCAAGCAAAGGACATTCAATTGCGTTTTCATTAGTAGCACTATATGGTTATTGTCCTTAAAGACAAGGCTCTTAGACTTAATCTATTTGTTTACAGTTGTATCTAACTGCTTACAGTTGAATTTTCTTAAGAGCTAAATGCTAATTTTTACCACTCTGACATTACAAAATCAGGTTGCCTGTAGATTAAAGAAAGGTTTGAGGGCTGAAGGTGGTTCTGCCCAGTATCATAGCTCTGCCAGTGCTGAGGACTCTCAAACTTTAGAGTTGTGCGTTATCTAATTCTAATGATGCACATTATGAAATAGAACTTTATTTAATGAGAAAGTCACTGGCTGTGATGAACAGAAGGCAATTTATCTATCAGGAAAAGAGGTTTTTTTAAACAGAAAATATTGTTTCTCTCTGATAAATTCTATACAGCTCAAGAAGATGGAAAAGATGGTTGATCTCATTGTTTTTACCTTCAATAGGAGTTTTCTGGAAGGATAAGTCCTCCCATTAAATAAGTGGGAGTTTGTTTCCTTGCCGGGTATCACACTCTGCTGCCCCACCCGCGTGACAAAGACAGCGGAGCCTAAGGCAGAGTTCACCACTGGCTGTGCTCAAATAAATAAATAGCTGTCTGAGACCCCTCCTTCGACCTCGGTCTCAAGACAGCCACAGATTTTGGGAGCCTGAAGTTGAGCCTTTGTTTTTGAAAATGGGGAAAAATAGTGTTTCTTTCCTAACAGTGCTTTTTAGTTTTCAGCTTATTATCTGTTCTCTTGACTATCGCTTCTGGGAAGATGACACTGCATTTTATATTATGTCCACATGTATTTGTACTGATTTTTGTAGCACTAACTCTAGTTTAAGTCAGGGTATATTTTACTTAGAAGTCAGTTTTCAGTCACAAAAAAAAGCATTTCTACCTAACAAAAGGTGTATTATAACATCAGTAAATAACATTTTTGTTTCTTGTGCAGCTTTGCAGTAAAGGTGCTGCTATAGACAATCCCTCTGAGTCATCTCCAGAAGATATTTCCAGTATCGCCAGTTTTATTGAGACAAAGCTTGTAACCTGCTACTTAAAACTGAAGAAGCCTGATGATGCTCTGAATCATTCGCATAGGTAAAAATAAATATTGATTAGATACACTGCTAAGACTGGAATAAAAAAATTAAACAAAGACTATGAATAAATCTTGTGCAGGAAGTCAGTTTAATAATGAGAACAGAGGAATCAATAAGCCACAAGTTAAACATGGCACTGATATTTAGATCAGATTAATTCTCAAAACTTGAGACATTAAACTGCAATAGCCATGTATACATTTACTGCTTTGATAATGCAGTAGGTAAGGATATTACAGGTAAGTCACGTACATAGTTCAGGGCACCCTTAAGATTGAAGCTAGGCAAATATAAGCATGCTCAGCCTCATGTGACAGTAATTATATTATGAGTTCTTGATCTTTTTCAAGCCAGATTATGTCAGGAATGACTTCAAATAATTTTCATTACGTAATTCCTTCATGGGCTCACTTGTGATCCACATCAAAGACCAGCACCACCAGCAATGCATAAAGAAGCCAGAAACAAAACTTGCATACGGTGAAGGTGAAATTCACATTAGATTCAGATGAGTTAGGATTTTGCTGGGTTTGTGCTGCCTTTAATTACCATTCAGGCATAACGATAGTTTCTGTTTACTGTATGCATGTCCTGCCAGCAACACTTCATTACTGAGGTTTCCGTTCATTTTTTCCCCTCATATGAGACATAGTAGGATGGACACTGCAATTAGTGCAGGGTCAGGATTTTTTCATACAATCATCTCTAATGAATGTAACTACAAAAGAGTAGTTACAACAAAAGAGGCGGCACATGCTTGTGCCTAACGTACAGGAGACAGTGGTAAAGAATAATGCATTGGTATAGAAATGAGATGCCATCATGGAAGCAGGTTCATTTAGCTATGTGCTAAGTCATGGCAAGCCTGAGAGTCCTGACTTAATGACGAGGTCTTTGTCTCTTATCCCCATCCCTTTCCCAAGCACATTTTGCCTGTAAAGTTATGCCTACCTGGAGCTTATCCACATTGTGGGGGCCCATCCTTCAGACTAGTTCTAAGTACAGTTTGGATTGGGGTCCTGCATACCCACAAGTGGTTAGAGAATAGTAGGTGCCCTCCCAGTGCACATCTAGCTGGCACACAAACTGTATTCCTTCAGGGGGAGCATTCTGTCAGGTGAGCCAGAGCATAGGAAGTGGGGAAGACTGTGAGATTCCCATTAAAAATAAGAATAAATAAAATGACAACAAAATGCACTCTACATGCAAACCAGAAACCAACCACATTTTTTTCATGACTTCTCAAAGACCATCTTAGAAAGGAGAAGAAAAGGCGGAGGGGAAAAAAAGAAAAAAAAAAAAGTTTGACTGGATTTCCAAACTTTTGGAAAAATGGTAATGATCACTTTCTTATTCTAATTGTGACTTCCAAGAACTGTAAGATAAGGAAGCTATTTGGACAGTATAAATACAAAAAAAATATCTATAACAGGAAGTACTTTTTTTTCCCTCCTTTAAATTATCTTGATTTTAAAATAGAAAGATGTATTGACTCCAGTGCTACAGAAGCTAAAGCCTATTCAGACATGCTTTTGTTTCAATTGTCTTAAAACAGAAACCATGACCTACAGAAACCCATAACCTACAGAGAAAATAAACACAGCTAGATCGAGATCACTGGAAACTGGTGGTCACATTGTAAAATGCAGGAACTGATACAATGGCATACCAGTAAAAAAAAAATTCTGAGACATAATTAACATAAAGATAAAACTTGAAATATAATCAATAGCTATATTTTTCAAAAAGAAAAAATAAATTACTCCAAGCTCTCCTACTAAAAATAGCTTACTGCCATCAGTTAACTAGTGCATATAGAATTTTTATTCCCATTGAGTTTTTATGTCATCACCACATTGTAATGGTTTGCTGGTAATCCTTTGGCATTAATCATGAATCCAAATTAAATTCGTTTCTGCACTTATTTGCATTTTCTGAACTATTCTTTCTTTAATTTCATGTAAATTTCACAGCTCCTGCATTCATTTCTGAAACCTTATTAACCAAAAATCAGCTTTAATATTCTCACACATAGTTGTATCAAATATATAGAAGTGGTTTTTGCTGGGAATAAATCTTACAAAATATCTCAACTAGAGAAACAGAAAAAAATAAAGAAAAATTCCAGCAGCTGGGTTTTAAAGTGTTTAAGAACAGGCATCTTCAGGGGAATAGCTTTCCTATTCTTAAGAAAGGAAAAGGAGTACAATTTATATCACCAGCTTTAGGTCCTCTATGAGAAGCCAAATCTGGGTCCTCCTGAAGAGTAGAAATTGTATTCTCCGACTTCTTAATATCAAAATTTAAAGCTGCCTTTAGCATCACTGACACAATTGAGGACACTGGCTGGGTGCTGATCATTCATCAAGCTGATACAAAAGATGTACCCTTTGCGATCAAACACTATTAAAACCACTTCTCATCCGTCACAGCCCTAAACAAACGTGCCATGGATTGACCTCACCAACCAACATCTGCAGTAACCTACTTGACCACCACTTTTCATCATAAGATAGCCATCAAAATAATTCCTAACTTGCAGTCTGAAACTATAAAATGAATCACACAATATTTACATGCCCCGTAGTCCTTTTGGCCCAGACATTATGGCATACCAGGGTTTAACGATCTTAATAACCCCATATGGCTTGCCGAGAAATTAGATTTTCCCTTTGGTTGCAGAAGGCAATTTTCAATTACAGCAGATGGCAAAACAGCAAAGGTCTGAGAAGTCAAGAACTGACTAAGAAACCTCAGATTAGTACTTAGACCTTATGCCGCTCAGCCTAATAATGTCTGTGGTTGAATTTTTGCCCCAAATGAAAACAATCTTGAAGCAGAGCACAGTATTTCAGCAGAGCAGTCCCCCAATTATCCCTGCTCTTCAGAGGGCCAGGCACAACAGAGAAATCCATAAAGCTGCAGTCACATGTGGAAGAACAACCCATGGTGCATCACGTACACAGTTCAGTAACTCTTAAGATTCGATTCTGTCTGAAATTGGAGAAAGCGATGCTGAACTCCATGACAATTGAAGATGGAGGATCCTTCAAACCATGATATACACAACTTTCTCAATGAGACTTTATATTCCCTTATAGTTTCTTTGTTTGTTTTGCTTTTCTTCCTCCAAGTAAGCTAAAATTAGTCTACACTGACACCACTAAGGACCATGAAGAGGAAGAGGAACCACACATTTTGGCATGTTTCTCTAACATTACCTCTAAGTAATGCCCCAAAAATATGCTCATGATAGTGAGGACAGCTGTACGGAGCTATTCAAAATCTTTGGGGGTTAGCAAAGATTTTCCTGTGTCCTTGCAGACTCTGCTCAACAGCATGACCCACTGCCAATTCTCCCTCCCTTCCAGAAAGGCAATGCATATAGAACGTAATAAATCTGTGAAGCTTTTTCTGCTATGCTTTTTTTATGTGTTCAGTGGAAGGCAGGGCTCTCTAATGCCTTTTGCACAATTCATAGGGAGACACATGAAGTAGAAAATAGCACCTCTGTTAAATAGCACAATTGCTTTAGTGAAGATTTAACAGAGGAAATCTCTTATGGAGACACAGTGGGGAAAAAAAAAAAAAAACAACCACAAAACTAAAACATTGAAACCTCACAGATTTAATTCTAAATCCTCTGCATTTTTTCCCCAGTGACTTTTCAAACACATACAAGAAGCTTTAAGATAATTATTAATGATCAAGATTTATGCAATATCTGTCCAAAAAAAAAGGCATCTCAAAGCTGGTCAGTGTATTATAGACAGGATAAGTCAGGACTGTATAGCATAGATTAATTCAGAACTTTCAGACTAAAAATTCAATATTCAGCTACTTATTCATTCCCTAGCTCCCTTATTTTGCACCTCTAAAATAGCACTATACTAAAGTACGTTGAAGAATGGAATTCTACTGAAATATTAAATAATCAAGAATAAATAATGCAATGATTGTATGATACAGTGCAGTCAACAGGCATTAAGATGGAGACTGAATAGAAGAGGAGCTCAAGAAGAGCATAGATTTTTAGGTAGAAGTAGAGAAACGAGAAACATAAGGGCTGGTGCTGCTAGTCTGTGGGAAACCTGTAGTGTAATGTATACTCTGCGCTAATCTACTCTCCTGATCTCTTTACCTCCTCAGAAGAGGGAAGAAAAAGAAGGAAAAATTAGCAACACCTAATTACTTCAGCAATTGTGTTAGGCATATTGCAATATACATAATAGATGAGATATTATTAATACAAAACTATTCCATCGAGATGCTCTGGATAATATAAACCCAAAGTACTCTTAAAATAATTCATTCTCATGCAGCACTTCAACTATTTCTATGTACTTCAACTTTTTATTACTTTTTAAGTGAGAAGCAGTTTCTCTAGATTCTGATTCTCAACTCCAAATCATATGTTATTTCCAGATTGATATATCAGCGACAGAGTTCCCATTTTATGGGCTGAGACTTCCTCCATGGAGGTCAAAGGCTACATTCCCCTTGACTTTGATGATGCTATATTGCAAAAACATTTATCTGCACAACGTGTGGTGGGAGCCTATTTTAAAAAGGCATATTTGTGGGAAGAATAAACATAAAATAAAGACCCTGGAAGAAATATAGTTCCGTATAGAAGGAAAAGTCTAGCAACAATGAACTGTTTATTTAAGTACTAAGATACATGACAGCAGTCCTAATGGCATCAGAAATAGTCAAGAAAGTGGTACTTGTACAGCTAGAAAGTGAGTGGGCAGTGCATTAAGCAAACAAGAGAGGGAATGCAGAGTATCTCCACTTGCATTAAGATGTTTTGGGAGCTTTGAAACAAGATCTTTCTAAATATCTTTTTGTTCTGGACCAGAGAACATTCTCCTTTTTACCACCTTCACAGCTGACGAATCGAGACATGTATAGCACATTTATCTTATGCTTGCAATTCAAAGTAAATTGCTGCTGCAAAAACCTTTTAGTATGGCAGTTATATTTCACTGTACTGACAGAGAAAAGGCGTTGTGTGAAACCTTTTTTGGGAACCTACGCTTCCTTCCTTCCTGTCTGTTTAGATATGAAAACTTCATGAGATGGTGCCTTCTGTGCACTGAAGGTCCTTGTGTGTAGATGCCATAACTGCATTTGTTTGTCTGGTTGTACAAAGGAAAAAAAAAAAATACAACCACACAAAGACAAGTCAGGTGTCCTCTTTCAGTGTAAGACTATTTGGTCCTGTTCCTTGATCCACCAAAGTCTGGTAGAAGCTTTTCTGTCTTCACTTGCAGCCATTTGTTTGGTTCAGTGGTGATGGCTATATTAGAAGAGATTCCATATTCTTTATCAGATTACCACCAAAGAGACCCATTGTGGACTCCACCAGATTTGCCTCAATAAGCAGTGTTCAGTTCAGCTACTGTAGCTACATCTAGTCCTGGCCTCTTTGTCCCGCAAACCAGCTCTTGGGATCACAGAACAGAGCACAGCAGTCTCAAACACATGTAGTACTACACTGCAGATAATAAGCTACCTGCCATATAGATGAAACAAAGGAAAAAAAAAAAAGAAGAAAGTTGAGGTTCAATGTAATTGCACAAGATTTGTCAGGTTCATCTGTAAGCATACTGGGGCTGGATCGCCAGCTGTACTGATTAACAGTACTCACTGAAGATAAAAGCATTGTATCAGTCTACAGCAACTGAAGACATGGTTCTGCTGAACAATAGTCGACACATCGCTTGCACTGACATTGCATTTAACGTTGCGGTGAAGAATGCCTCAGCAACTACAGTTGTATGGTCACTCCATACCAGTGACACATGGACGTGCCAGCACAGTGCACTGCCATACTGACCTGTGCTGGCTTTACATCTCTTTTCGCAGAGGCACATATTGCTTTAGCACTGAATTTTTACTTCTAATAAATCACCTAATTCCTCTCTAATAGTCAATTAAAATTTACTACTAAAATGCATTTGTACAGAAGACCACACTGTATCATAGGAAGGCATGGACAACTAAGAAAATGAAAAAGCTTCTGCCACTCTATTTGAAGAAATAACTGCATGCATCTTTGCAAACAAGCTAGCTTTTACTCACAGTACTCACAAGAAAAATGAGTTTATCTGCTTTAGTGGTGAAGTGTATTTTTTCCACTTGTTTCATCTATAGAGTCATCTCATTGACTTTTTCTTGGCCTATAAAGGCCAAACACGAATGATATGGTGGATAGTAGCAGAGGCACTTTTTTGTGTCAGTCAGATTAGAATTAAATCCCTGTTGCATTTGGGGAGGAATTTGATAGAGAACGTGCACCGTAGAGAAAAGGCAATGTGATTTCTAGCAGCCAGTTTTGATGTAGCAATCCGAGTTCCTTGTCACACCTGTGTCTTTAACACCAGGCAGCAAGACTGAAAGAAAAACTAGGAGAGAAAACCATGGATAACGTGTGCATCTTGAATTTGCATACTCCAATTACTATGATGGGGAGAGAATTGATGCCTTCTTCCCCTCTCCTCAGAGTCTGAAAAACACATAATAGGACAAACACTCTATTATTTTTAAGAGAAGATGTCAAGAAGAAAAAATGAAAACATCAGAAAAGAGGCTGATATATGATATTACTTAAGGACTGTTTTGTTGAGAAAAACTGACCAAATGATTTACGAAAGGTTTTTAACAGGGCAGTCTTTGGATTAAAGTGAAGATGAAAAATAAATGAAAATCAATTTCAAGTTTACTTTAGCCTAGTCATTTGACAGATGGGGGCAAAACCTGGCAAGAACACAAGTTTTAATCTTCAGATATAGTGACTTTATTTGCAGTTTTGCGGATTAGAGGTTTTATCTTTGCAAAAATAAGTGCTATCCGTTTTCAGATGTTTCCTATTGAAACTTTTTCTACCTGGAGCTCCCATGAGAGGCACAGGAGTAAAAAGACCAAAGGACCAATGCTTCTGCTTGTGGAACAAATACATTAAAAAATACATAAAACCACATACAGAGATTGTCCTGACTCTGTTGCAGCCAGTGTGTCCACAGCTGCCTTCCCTGGCTAATTCTTTCAAGTCTCCCTCTTGAAACACATCCCTCCTAATTAATTACCAGGTTAACCAGCCTAGTATGAAGACTGCTCGTGGCTGGAGGTGGATCTTGGAGCATAGACTTGTTCTCAGTATGCACAGCCTGGCACATTTCTGCCTGGCCAGATGGGTTCCCCATCTGCTCTTATTTGAAGGAGAACTTCCTGGAATTAGGGGTTTCCTCTTAACCTTTGTTTATATTATTCCTTTGCTTCCTATTTTCATTCCTTTTTTTTCCTCCTTTTCATTAGAGTCAGATTGAAAAGACAAAGAGATAGCTCTGCACAGTTTTAGCTAACACCTCTCATTAAATTAGCACTGCTCTGCATAAAGGCTTCTGAACTGGAGCTACATCAGTACAGCAAAGGCCCACTTTTGGGTAGAGTAGCCATAAAGCAGAAATTATTTCTAGTGTCTAGGCAAGAGAGACTAGCAATGTCAAACCAAACTGCTGGGAGTCAAAGCTAGCTTTCTTATGTTTACTCAGGCTATTAGGGTGTACTACAATATTTTTCAGTATAGAATTTATAGATCAAGAGAAGCAGTTGATCTCTTTTTAAGACCGGTTTAAAAAAAAAAAAAAAAAAAAAAAAAAAAAAAA
>WHYT01014954.1:178026-204510 GCA_009806455.1 Tetrax tetrax | reverse complement strand
TAGACCAATTAAAAAAAAAAAAAAAAAAAAAAATCAAGATGGCAAATGGAAAACTGATATCCAATTCTTAAAATCTGCTACAGTTCTATACTTATTATAAGCCTATCACAGCTCATCCTGCTCAAAGATTTACAGAAAATGTGTTCCTAACTACCAGGGAATTATTGATTTTTTAATTTTTTCCCCTCATAGTGCTATTGCTTGGCTGTGATAGGACTGATAACTCAGAGAAGGCGGGGGCGGAGGGGGTAGAAGAAAAAAATAAATCAATATTACTATTGTCAACTGTTGACTACAGTTTACAGCAGCAATAATCTCTTTTAAAATCGTTTGCAGGAGTACCAGTTGTCTTCTATATAAAGTATTACTCTTTTGGTCAAATCATTAAAAGCTGATCATATTCAATCTTTTGATTATTTTGTTTTGGTTAAATTAAGTTTTGGTGACCATTAGTATCAGCTGAACTGCGGATCTGAACCATGTTTGGCTGAGAACAGCAGTGTCTGCTGTTGCCATTATCTTTTTGTTACTGATAATAGTGATTCTTTCCTGTCATTAACAACTAATTTTTAACATTCCATGCTGTTTCTACTTTGGATTTTAGTTTAGTATTTAGGCATACCTCCAGTCACTGAGGTCTGCGCTTCTTCCAGTAAAGCCTTAAGTTACACAATACCATTTGTCACTGGTTTTCCCCCTGTACCTTCTTCCCAGAGAGATAGTTCCTGCAGGATAATGCTTTGTCTCAAAACAGTTTTCCAAACATTTTTTCAAATGTCAAACTGCCAAAGCATAGTTCTGAGATGCTTTCTAGTTCCCGTACCACCTTAGGATGGTCTTCAGTAGAGCTGCTCCATAGCACAGAGACACCCTGCTTATACAGAATAAATCTTTACTGTGTCAGAACAGAGATGTCTCTGGCTACACCTAACTTAACATTTTGGTTTGGCACCATAGTAGGATTCTGATGCACTTTACTCAGTTCCCTCCATTTTCTGCACACACAGACCAATTTCAGCACTCACAAACTGGATTAATTTCAGGGAAAACTAGCTGCACAAGTAACACCTAGTGAAGGCACAGGAATCCAAAACAATTGACCTTCAAAACAGCTCTGAGCAACACACACAGGGAAGATTTAAGGGAACAGACTAAGTCTAATCTGAAATAAAATCCCAAACTGTCTGCAATATAGATGTATGGGCTTCAACATTAGCTTCTCTGATCTGCTGATCCACTCCTTAGATATCTGATTACTTGCAAATTTAGACATAACCATTCAGAGCTTTAGGCCTTCTTCTGTATGCCTTGGGGAAAGTGCCTGCAGAGTGAATTTGATTCACAAGTCTACAGCATATTGGAGATTCTTTTGAGTTTTAACTTATTTTGAAAGCTCCTTCTAAAGGCCACAGACATACAGTCCATGAGTGCTGAATACATACAGTATTCAGCAGTTATGGGCCTTCTAAATGCACTGGGTGTTTCCATAAATGTGAATTTGTAGCTGAATGTGTTTACGTATGTATTTATGTCATAGTTTCAAGATAATGAATAAATAAATGATTTGGGTTTTGGTTATGGAGAGGATTAGTTCTGTGATTATCAGTAGACTGAAATCACAAGAGCAGCAGTACTTAATGCTAAAATAACGTTCAAAACTTTCAATGAGTAAACAAAAGCAAGTGTGCAAGTTTTCATTGTAATAGAATGCAGTGTTAATCTCTTCATTGATGCCATAAGCCAACATTAAACACTTTACAAAGCATTAATGTATTAATAAATATTAAACTTTGCATCCTAGGACATGCTTTATGTAACTTGTCTCCAAACACTGGGAAACAGGCTGACCAGAAAAGCTAGTCACTTGTTGGAGATCTCACAAGTGGAACTAATTAGATCTAGAAGGAGCTGCCACTCTTGCCCTGCCCTTGCTCACATCAGAAGGCTACCCTGCCTGCCAAACTAACTGCTTAGCTTCTGCTATTTTTTTACCTTTCCATCTTTTTCTTTGACTTAAAACCTGTAATTTGTTACACCTGGAATTGCATCTGTTAAAGTTAAACCTTTAAGAAACACAACAGGGTCCACTCATGTAGAACCCATCACTTGTACAGAGAGTATTTCAAAGATCTTCCAAGTTAACATTAAAATACATTCTAGAGGCATGGTTTTTCCAGGTAGATGGGTCAGGCAACTGTCACTCGTGTTTGCGGAGCTAGGGGTTAAGAAGTTGTACTGCAGCATTTTTGCTTATGTTATCTACAAGATAAAGGCAATATAGAATATTACCACAGGGACTTTCTCTAGAACAGTACACAAAGCCCTAATGAAACTGCATTTATGATATAACCTCAATAAAAATTTTAATAATGCTTGTTCATATATCACAGCTGTCAAGAGAGAGAAAGTGATAGTTCATATTACATTTGAGACATACAGCATTGAGTTGTATAGAATAGGTGTGTACAGTATGTGTCTTAGTCACAGTTTGATTATTAGTAGCTTTTAATGATTACTAATTAGAAATCTAAACTTGCCCATCTCTCTGTTCTTTTAAAGGAGCATTATTCTGAACTCAGCTTATTTCCGGAATCACCTGCGCCAAGCTGCTGTGTTTAGGTGCTTAGAGAGATACTCTGAAGCTGCAAGGTACTCCGCTGCTTGGGGATTTCTAATGGTTTCTCTCTCTCTCTTTCATTCCAGCTCTCAGTAGTAAGGATATCATCTTATATCCAGGCTTTTCCAAAATCAGTGGGAGCTTTGCATTGACTTTGTGTATATGATCTCACATGCAGAGGAGCTCCAATCCTCCCAGTTGTCGTAGCATGAATAATCCCAATTATGTCCCTAGTTGCAGTTAGACTAATGCACGTAGGACGATTGACTTGTTCTCAGACACAGGGGTGAGCCCTGGGCAGGTCCCAGGGCTGCAGTTGCACAAAAGCTACATTCACGCAAGCATCTTCCACTCCATAGTTTTCCCATAATCTTAGGCAGAAACTCAGATAGGCTCTGAGTAGATGGGGGGGAAGGAAAATAAATAAATAAATCAATATTTTTAAAAGTGAGAAAAATCCAGATCTCCGGGTACACTGTGGTATGCTTCAAAATTTAGCTTGTGTGCCACTGATGAGATTACTGGTGTGAACGGGAACTGCTGGCAGGAGGAAAGCCTGCAAGAGGAAGCTCTGCTTCTATGCTTGCAGTAACACTGCCAAAACCTACAAGTTTCAACATACCACAGAAGTTTTTAACCACTTAACATGCTTAAATGAAAGAAAAGCATGTGTCATGTATTTGCTGATGTGACTTGCTATGTATCATCACTACTACTAACATCAGACTCCTACAGAAGACTGTTCGGCTGAAGACCACAAGGTATATCACAAAATATTTCACAAATCATTAGCTAACGGCAGATCAGTCAGTGCGAATTAGGCAAAAGATTGAAGGGGTCACTTTGCTCATCATTTAAGATGAATGGTAATGGTAGAGTTCTGAAGCTATTAAAATAGCAGCAAAACAGTTTGTATAGGGAGTGGAAGAAGGCTTTATCCAAGCAGAGTTACAGAGAGGATTTGGGAAGATGAACTTCAATTTTCTGTGCTGGACTTCAGCCAAAAACTGCAGACTGAGCACTTTTCCTTCTGCAGGACACACATTGAGATTATGTCAAAGTTGTCTCCACTAGCTTTCACATACAGGGAGAAGAAAAATTGTTTCCACAAGACAAGGAAACCATTTGTCCAAATTTCTTTAGAAATATGATTTCAGATAAACCAGTAATATTTTACTTGACCATAAACTCGCCTTTAAAAAAAAAAAAAAAAAACCCAAACCACAGCTCACTTTTCAAACAAAGCTGTTTCAAACTAAGGAAGCAAAATATTTTGTTGAAAAATAATGAAGTGGTGTTCCCAGATCTCCTTTTATATCTCACTGGTAGCAGTCTGTGCTTCCTAAAATCTTGTTGGAGTGTTGATTCACAGAGAAATCATTATCTACTGAATCCTCAACAGTTGAGGTCCACCAATCAGCCAGACATTTTAGAGCAGCGTTAGGAGAGTATGTTGCTTTGTAACAAGTGGGGAATCCTCTCCAAGATACTCTCAAACCCCCAAATTCACCCATATCCCAACGGGTGAAGTGATACAAGGGAAAATGTTTGGAGTGGTGAGGTGGGGGAGCATGAGAGGGGGATTTTCACCTTAAAGAAATCACGCTGAATATTTAAAAAAATAATAACAATAATAAAAGTTTTTTAAAATACCCTTTCAGAAACTGATCTTTCCTAAGATGCAATACATATTAATGCCCTTATTTGAAAAGACAGTATGAACCAGGAAGGTGTTCATAAATATGATTTCAAAAATAAAAAAAAAAAATTGTGGTTGGCATTACTGCAGATAAGCAATCAGTAAGTTTACCACATCAGCAGGCAAGAGGGAACTGTGTCAGCCTTTTTTCCCTACATTGAGTAGCTTTCAGGAAACTAGATGATTTTAAATGAGATTATGTATTTTGTAAAGGAGAGGAACATTCTGACAGACTGAATCCAGAGTGGTTCCAAAAGCAGTGACTATAGCAGTATTCAGAGTTTAGCCTAGTTTAACAGAGTGTTATAGCAACTGTGCAGGGCTGCTTCTGCAGATTGTGTTAAACTAAGCTTAGCACTACTTCTGTCACCTCACTGGAGTCACTGGTCTTAGCTGAACCTCACTAATGATGCAGAATGTACTCTGCCTGTTACAGACAGACCATGGCATACAGATATTCAATTGCAGTTTCTGGAAATACAAACCTGTTTTTTTCTTACTATAAGCAGTTATTTATTTCTGCTTGCTTTTTGCATGAGAACAAGGTCACCGTATTTCTTTTTCTGCTTTTAAGTATCCCTTGCCTCGCCCTCTCATTTGCTTTTTAAGTTATCGTGTAGTCTGTTAAATACGCTCAGGACATGGTACGGGTATGCGAACAGGAGTGGCCAGTTGTGAACAGCACTGCTTGGCACAAGCAGTGTGGATAATCACGTTTAACTCAGCCTACCTCTCAAGCTGAGATCCCCTGAGATTTTGTCTCTGCGGAGGTACCACAGCAAATTCTTCGATTCAGAGAAAGTTACAGGTTAGAGTGGGGTCAACAGTAATTTAAGCATCTCAAGTTCCTCTGTGTGTAATTTTCACTAGTAGAGCCCGGTGTCAGGAGAATAAGCAGATGAAGCGATCTAAATGCAAGGACGTCTGAATTAATTTAAGGAGTCTGATATGCCCAAATCTGCATCAATTCTGAATTTTGTCAGCTGCATCATGATTCCTTCGGGGTAGCACTGTGATAGGATGCCACCATGTAGAGCGCAACCTCAGGCCGTTTGGCATTGTAAAGCAATCCTAGAAACACCACTGTGGGGTCACTGCATCTGCCAATGATGAATTCCAACATGCTGCAACCACTTTCACTAAGATGTCAGCTAGTAAACCTATTTCTCCTCTATTGCTATCTCTGATGTTAGAAGACTGCTCTTGACAAACACAGTAAAGATTTAAGCCTCAGAAGGGAGAAAACCTATTTCAGTTGAAAGAACATCTTGGCCCTTGAACAAATGGCATAAATGCGTTATATATAAATTTAGTCTGGAAGTTACCAGGAAGTTTTAGGCATTAGAAGGCATTTAGGCTTCAGATCAGCCTCCAATAGCAGCCACTGGAAGTACCCTGCCAAAGGATACATGGTCACAGCTGATCAAAAGATCACTTAATAACCAGAATGGGAAGTTCAGGAAAGGGTCCTGGGCTCACTTCTGTCACGAAACTGAGAAAATGCTCTTGGAGAAGGCTGAGGAGAACCCAACCTTCCAGGCAATATAAGGACTGCCGCCTTGGGGAAGGATGAGATAAGGGACATGTAAGCAACAGAAGAACCTCAGAGGTCCTTTCCATCTCTAAGGACAGAGCAGCCAAAACACCGGCATCTGCTTTCAAGGAGAAGAGTGCTAGGAAGGCAACATGCACCCAAGGGTGAGCCTCGAAGCTCCTGAAAGAAGAGGTATCGCAGCCTGTGCGTCCTTCAAGTCACCAAGCCCACACACTGTGACCCCAACAGCTGCCAGTTACACGTCCGCAGCAGAAGGTCTAACAAGATGAGCAACAAGGCATGAAAGCAATTTTTCTTCTTTACTTCCTTAGTGCAGGCTATTGCTGACACTGAATAGCCTTGAATCAGTAGTAAGGTGAAAAATTGTAACTTACAGAAAAATATGGCCACATATTTGCTTTGAAACTGGAGTTCTAAGTACAGAATGGATTTTGTCCCTTTTCATCATTAAGCTGTATAGCTCTCATCTTTCTACTAATCAAAATGCTGTGCTAATTTAACAGTGTCACTGTGTTCTGTGAAAAGCTTAAGATAGCTCTTTTATCACCAGCCAGAACACTAGTGACTTGAAATTAGTTGTATACATGTAGGGGAAAACAGACTGTCTGTCCCTCTGCCAGAACAAACAACTCATATTCATCTGACTGCATAGAGTAGGGGTAAGCAATCCTTAAGGAAGAAGAAGTTTTAGCTTCTTAATAGCTGTGATATGGCTGACTCAGCCTTTTCATATTCCCAGTTAAAAAAAAAAAAAAAAAAAAAAAAAAAACCAAAAAAAAACCAAAACCCACAACCCACACAAAAAAAAAACCCAAAACCAACCAACACCCTAGATAATCCCACCAGCTGGAAAGCAGGGTAGGTCTGCAAGTAGCAAACCTCAGCCCTCTGTATGAATTCAGGTCTGCATCCCTTATTAGTCAGAATTGAAAATGTAGTGGCTGAAAGCTTGATGAATAGTTTGGGTTAGTTTGGATGACTCGTTTTGTTTTACTAAGCATACAGTTGCACTAAGGAAAGAAATATAAAGAATTGGGTTCAGGGATAACAGGTTAAGGAGCCACCAGCTGACTGCCTCTTCACACCTGCATCTGTGCTACCTGCCTTTGCATCCTGCTTGGGTTATCTCTTGGAAAAGCAGAGGAAAAAAATTTTTTTTTCCTCTATCCTAATTGTTTGAGTTATCCTAAACCAACAACAACAACAACAAAAAATCAAATTATGTTTAAAAATACATACATACACACATAAATTCAGTTGTCACGGTTGACCTCCCCACCCATCAACACTGTGGGAGCCCCTCAGGGGCCCTGCAGGTCCCCAGCCAGGGAGGGCTGGTTTCACACCACTATTTCGGGAACTGCCGGGGGTCAGACCCTAGTGGTTGCCCTGGGCTGTGAGTGCCCAAAGGGATCTGAAAGCTTCCGCTGTTTTTGTGGCCCTCGTCCTCCCCAAAGTAACACTGTGAAAGGAGCGCTTCATAAATTGGGTCTAGGAAAGCAGCTCTGACAAGTGCTGGGATCAGCCAAAGCCCAAAGGAAAGTCCACACAGGCTATCATTTAATTTGACACCAACATATGATGCTGGCCTGTGTCTAAATTTACTGGCCGTTATTTCTGCACCACACACATTATTCTTTATCACTTGAGATTGTCCAAGTGCCAAACAACAGCTCACTCAGACAGGGTCACATCAGAGGCAAGAGGCAGCCTTTAGTACTAGTGTTTCCACACCCCTTGCCAGAAGTAAATCCAAACATCAACAGTACAAGGTATGTCCCCAACCCAGGGAGCGTGAGACACAAGAGAGCACAACCCAAGAGACACAAGAGAACACAGCAAGCACCAGCTGGAAGCCAGAACAAGCACCGACCATGTCTCTCTGAAAGATCCACTACGTTTCTGTTCTCAAGCAATTCATCCCAGTTACCCCATCGCTTCTCCAAACAGCTCAACAGTGAAGCTAACACAGGTGTCGGGGCCTCCCACGCCTCCTGGGATCTGCACAGAGCCTCCATGCTGACTCCTGCTTCTTTCATACCACGTCAAGGAGAGCCCAAGATCTTACTGGGCTTAGCAACCTGTTTTTTTGAACACCCCCTGTCATTTTAAAAGGCTTGTCATTTCCCCACGCGTTGCTCAGCTCACATTTGTACAGCAATTTCTGTGTCCTTACGTGGCAGTTGCCGTTAAATGAAAAAACATTTGTTATAACTGCAAAGCAATCTCAACACAAGGCAGAAGGTTGTTACCTGCATGCAACCATGGGACAGATAATAACAAATGTAATAAATGTATTCTAAATACAGGTGCCATTTTCCTTTCAGGAAACATTTCTGCTTGCTAGCAACGGGCTAATGACCCGGAAACTTCAGCAAAGACAGCAAATGCACCCCATCTCCAACCTGGAAGGGTTTGGCGGGACAGAATAGTTTTGTAGCAGATTCCCAGTGCATTTAACATCACTGGTGAATGTTCATGAGGAAATTCTAGCTAATCCTCTGCAGGAATTAACAACATCGAAGTGTTATACATTAAATAACAGAGATAGTCTCAGAACGTGTTTTGCCCCATTTTGGGGCTAGTCTACATACAGGTAAATCTAGTGATTTCATTCCTGCTCAAAATTCTGGAGTTCTGTTTATCTCCCATCATTTAATGGCTTTCAAGTGTCTGCATAACCTCAAAGTAATGAGTTTACATTTATTTAGGATATACGGAGATGTTTAAAAATTAACTGTTATTATTTTGTTCACTTTTCAAATAGGATAATTGCATTAAAATCACTACCTCCTACTTACTCCAGTTATAAAAATCAGTTTCCTTTTCTAATCTCAGAAGAAAATCAGAAAGGTCATCCAGAAGAAAACAGTAGTTTATTTTGCATCTTGCATCTCAGACTCAGTACTATTATAGTAGAGATCTCAAATACCCAGGTGCCTACATCAGAACTGATCTAAATAGGAATACTAAAGTTCCTGTTAAGCTGAAAAAAGAGATACACTTACCCTTTCCAAACAGGAGGTCTGCACAGGGCTAGCATCACACAGCAGTGGCCGAGGCCTTCTATTAGTACCACTTACTGCAGATCCAGGTGAGATCACTTGAAGTGGGGAGCAAAGGTAATTTTCTGCCACTTATCAGCCTCCTAATCTTAGCAGCAATTGGGTTTGAATAGCATAGAAGAGCGAAAGTTACTCTAACGTGCATAGGCTGTGATTATTCCTAAGGCTCTGCCATCTGCAGAGAAATCCTCCTCTCCCCTTCAGGGCTTCTTTCCTTTCTGTGCAGCTCAAGGGAGCAGTCAAGGCTTAAGCAGCTGACCTTGAGTCTTGCCCTTATGTTTTTTTCCAGTATTTACAGTGGTAAATGAACACACAACCATTTAGCAACAATGCTAATTTCTTGTCTTCTTTGGCAGTGTAACACTTTGGCGCATTCCAGAAAACTCTGCATATTTCTTATACCCGTACCATCCATTTTCTTGTCATCGACTTGGGTGGCTGCTGCGAAGGGTTTGGCTGTACACTGGCTGTTAGTGTCAGCAGCTGTCATGCAGCAAAAGCTGCCTTTGACTCTTTTATTACAGGTCCTGTGCATGTCTGGAGATGGGCTGAGGCAGACAGTTTAGGATCTGCGGTGTGCTCTTCGCTATATTAGAAATATATCTTATTGTTCTGCACCACCAAGTGGCCAGATTGAGCAGATATTGCACAACACCTTTTGATCCAGCCTTACTACACTAACCCAGAGGGGTTTGGTTATGTTGTGGAAGTTCACACTGGCCCAAACTAGCCACTAGGAAAAAAAAAACCCAACATTTTAATATAAAGCCTTATGTTTTGAAAGAAGGACATGTCACATTTTCTTCGACATCCGCTAAGGTATATTGTCAGAGCTACTTCGGTTCTCATGTCAAACAGAGCTCTGGTGGATGGTTCTGTAAATATGAAGCCTATGTTTCCAAAGTAGGAAGAGAATGCACGTATCTTTGTTCTTTACCATTAGAGTTTAATCCCAGGATCTTTTAAAACAGCATTTCATCCAGAAAAATGCATTACATGTTCTAAACGGGAGCTATTTTCCCAGGCTTTTGTACCCCATGTTCCTTGTGCTCAGAAAGGTTTAAAGTTGAACTCTTAAGTAGTCACTCAAGAGGTACAAATCAGTGAGGTCTGTTGCTGACCAACATTACTTGCCCAAAAGCTCCACAGGATGTAGCAGCTGATCCCAACTGACCTGTACCAAAGCCTCTTCCATCCAGCTCTTCCCATGTTCCCATATCCGCAGGATCTATGATTGTAGGAGATGGGAAGGACCTATTCTGGCCCTTATATACTGCTGACATGCTGATATGGTTGTGTATATACTATCCTAAGTCATGTACAATATATGTAATAGACTAATATGATATACTTCATACATCAGCCATGCTGATAACATGATGAGAGAAAAAGATGTTCATGAGTTTGGTCACTGGCTGTGAATCTTAAATAAGTTTGATAAACAGTATTTCTTTAAATAATATTTTACTTAAGTCTCATTTCAGAGTGTCTCATGCATTCATAAGTCTCTTACTGAAAGTCTTTGTTACTTGGGTTTTTACGAGCCACAGGGACAGGTACTCACTGGGAGTTAGGGACCCAGCTCAGTGCTTTATGCCTTCATGCATTTCAATGGGAGCCAAGCTTTTAACCTGCCTAAATATCTCGATTGGCCCTTTGGTTTCTGAGTGTTTAGGTCTCTAAATACTTTTCAGTGCCCAGCCCTGTAGCCATATTCAGACAGCGTAATTTCACCTGTGTGCCTGCGTCTGGAAATTCAGTTCCGTGCGTCGCTTTGGTTGTGTGAATTGAGACTTGGAGGCCTTCAAAGAAAACTCTCTCACTTGTGCACATTCGGGGGTGGACATAGACCATCTTAATGCTTGTGTTTCTTTTGAAAGTGGAATTTTTCAAGTCACTCATAAGCCCTGAGGTCACAGTAGCAAGCATCGGTCCTGACCTGTGTGTGCTCCCTGACAGCCAAGGAACTGAGAAGTAAAATTGAGATGGAGGCACTCTAAAGGCTCGGAGCAGTTTTATATATGTGCTTCACCATTCCTGATGTAATGCACAGCAGTACCGGAGAAATCTAGCAGGGATAAAAGCAGACATTGAAAAACTAAATACAAATGCTTGAAATGTAGGTTCTTATTATCTAAATAAGAACAAATTAAGAAGGAAGAATAAAGAGGAAAGGCATTTATCTGAAGCACAGCGATGCCTGGAGACCTCTGCCATGATCAGAGCGACATTGTGCTGAGCACGCTGCGAAGAATTAGCAAAAGATTGCACCAGGAGGACTCATACACCAAGTAGGTAAATCAGTCAAGTATGATTGGCCACATTTTACAGCTGATGGTGAGAAACAGAGAAAGATGAAATGACTTCTCTGAGAATTGATTCTAGATTTTTCCAGGGCTCTGCACACATCTTTGCCTTTGAAAGCAGTGCCACGCTGGGAGAGGGCGGCATTGGCTACCACTGAGGGGTGGGAGGTCAGAACTTGGATGTCATGTTGTGCTGTCGGTGGGATGGATCCTCGCTTTGCTGGTCTGCAGCCTGCAGTAGGTATGGCGAAGCACGCTGCGGTTGTCTCTGTATCATCAGATTGCGTTTGACCCATGGCAGTGCTCACACAGCAGCAGGCACTGACAGGATGATGCTCGGGGTTAAGGATTTACTAGTTTTAATCTTTGAAATGACAGCTCTTGGAGGGTAATATATCTATAGGAGCCCAAATTGTAAATGCCCACTTGCAAATGTCCTTTGACTCCAAAAAAGACAAGGCTTTAGTGCTTGAGAATTGCTCTAAATTTAGATTGAAAGTCCCTTCCATCTGACGAGGCCACCATTGTTCATGTACACTGCTAGGGACTCACTATTAGCATTGCCACAGGAGCTGGAAGCTTTGTAGACCACCTCCAGCAGACCAAAGGTACAGAATAACGTGACAGATTCCTTCGAAGTCTTCCCTTCAATTTTATGCCGCGTGGTTATTTCCCTTTTGCACCTCGGGACACAGTGAAGGTCTTTCCTCAAAATCATCACCAGGTCAAGCAGGCAAAGCTGGATGCTTCGTTCACCTTCTCTGCTTCATCCACAGGATCTATATGTCATTCCTGGGATTAAACCCTGGGACCATTTGGAGTCAATGAGAGTTTTGCCAATGCTTTTCAAGGCAATGAGGATTTCATCCTTTGTTCATCCTGTGCCGGCTGGGCTAACGATGTTCAATTAGAAACTGCTCTTTGTTCTAGTGCAGTCAGGAGGATTTTTGCCAATTATTTGAATGAGCATTGGATAAAGCTTATGACTAAATCCAGTCCTTATGCAGAAATCCATGGAACCTACTGAATTGCTTTTCTTCCTCTGAAATTAATGGGAGCTGTATGAGAACATCTAAGGGAAGATTTAGTTCCTGTTTGTAACAATATGTTACCCCCTGATACGGGCCTGCTTTGAAATGTTTATTGTTAAATCCGTATATTTTTGGTTATATCTCATTAAGAACATAATACAGCCTTGGAAAGTACATTCTGAAAGGGTATTACAACAGGATTGGGATTACTGTTTGTGAGGCACTTTTAACTAGGGGGAAATTTCAAATTCAATTTACAGTAATGTCAAAGCACAATTAATATATAGGCAATGATAAGGGGAACATGCAGAAGTACACATTGATAGCACTACATCAACAAATAAACTTTTGGTGCTAGTAATTAGGTACACAAGATTATTATATGTTTAATTGACTAAAGTGACAATTCGGAATTACATCTAGTCACATTTAATTGGATTTGGAATCTCTAGAGGAAAGGAAACAGAGAGCAGTGTGGAGAGGCAGCCATAAAAGCAAACTGATTTTCTGAAGTCTGTTAAGATTCTGCATTCATATCCATGGCACAACAGTTTTTTAATATCCCTCCGTCTAGAAAGAGTAACGCAATGATTGTCACAGACAGTGGGAGTACTAAAGCATACTCAATTAGGTAGCAAGATAGCTGATTACTTTTAGTTTGGGAGGGAGGGGATTAAGATATAGTTTAATCAAAGGTGAACTATGTCTGATTTTGCCATAGACAAGTGATATTCTCCGACTGCCAAGCTGCAGGGTGTTATATATTTTGATGCTGTCCTAGAAGAAATGTACTTATATGAAAGACCTTTCTCCCACAAATACTTTAAAGCAAAAAAAAAAAAAAAGGAAAAGCTAGACTAAAATATTGTATAGCAGCCATTAAATATTTGCTCAGAGTAAAATATGGAAAAGCTATTAAAAGAAAATGCAGGGTTGTTTGCTTGCAGACAGCTTCACTAGCTTAAAAAAAAGTGTTTACTAATGCTTATCTTAAAGTCAGACAAAGACTGAGAGTTACATGTAGTCTTTTGATGGAAACCTCATGTTATATTCTTTTAATATTACCTCCTTTAAATACTGCTATATACATCCTTCTTTCCATGTACACTCATTTATTCTGCTTTTGTCGTCAGGAGCGCCATGATTGCTGACTATATGTACTGGCTGACAGGAGGCACAGAGCAGCGGATAAGCAAGCTCATCAAAGTGTATTGGCAGGTAAGAATTGATAGCCCAATGAGGAAGGAGGTGCCCATCTCACTATTAAGGCCAAAATGAAGGACTACTGCTTAAAAGACTGCCGACAAAGGTAACTCTTGGGCATATCAATCAAGAGGACACTATATAGTACTACTGTATTTATAATGAAGTAGATTTTCTTGGACTAATTTTAAGGGCAAAATTCAAGGTTGTTAACCCTTGGCTCATACTTCAATTTTATGGACTGCTATAAAATTTAATTCTGGATACTGTATAGTCCCCTAAGCTATTTTTTGTGAAGTCTTCCTACCTTAGTGACACTTTCCTTTCACAATTTGCATGATACTAATCCTCTGATACCTTTCCAAACTCTTCAACTGGAAGGGGAGGAAAAAATGACTATAACGAATGGTCTCAGAGAAACCTAAAGTGCTCTGTGAAGGATGGCTAGGTAAGACCCCAATCTGCAAAGATTACTTATGTGGGGAGTAGACCATTGACTTCGACAAGACTCGTCTCTTGAGCAATACTTATTGGAGATGGCTCTTCAGCCACATCAGCACAAATTTAAGTTTAAAGGTACTCCCCTCCTGCTCTGAGGAGAGTTCTGACACACTTGGAGGTGAAGGGATGCTGGATCGTTTGCTGGGAGAGGCTTATTGCTGCAAGATCTTATCACTGCCTCTGGTGTCCCAGCCGTCACAGCCCTGGTTTCAATGCAACCAAAGTGCATTTCAGAGGGACTGTAGCATTTGGGCCTCGGGCAGTGGAAGACCCTTCTGCCTCCTAGAGCGGGCCTGGCCCTCAGGTCCTCCTTGTCCATACATACAAGGAATTTAATGATACTAGGAACAATGTGTGTCCCTTTCAATAAAATTTCAGAGTCTGATTCTGATCCTACTTATTTTTATTTTATTCTGTGAGAACATCTGTGATTTCTGTACTCTATATGAAGTGGTGTAAAATGTGTCTGACATAAGCCAGAGTAATAAATATCAGAATCTGGTCTTTTACCTTCACTCAGTAAATTCATCCTGTTTAAAACTATTATTAGTTGCATTCTTGTCAGTAAAATTAAATAAATCTCAGTCCTGGAAACTGCTGAATTTCAGTACTGCTGTGAGTGCAAAGTGCATCGCATTCAGAGAATTACCCACTGGGCTACTGTTTGCAATGCCTGTGAACTTTCTTATATGCTTTCCAGCAGAGAATTTCTTCTGTACAGAACAGTTTGATTTTTTTTCCCTACTGGGTCAGACTCGTTTAAAATCTTGAGTTCACAAACAGGTTTTATGAAGGGGTCATTTCTTCGAACGGAATGTCTTTTTTTGTCTCTTGACGCTGGTACCCATTGACTTCCCTTCTTGATGTCATGGACATGAAGCTTCAAATAATAAACCTTTAAAGGAGGAGCTGTCACAGCTGTCCTCTCACCCCAGGGGTTCAGACTGTTCTGCTATGTAACAGGGCCGAAAAAGTGGCATGAAGGACAAGATTCATCATCTTCGGTGCCTCCTTGAAGAGCTTAAATCAGAAAATTTGCGGTTGGGCTACAGTGGGAGTGAACAAAACCAGAAGTGGGGCTACTGAATCGCTTCCAGCCATTAGCAGCTTCATACAATATTAGCATCATCGTACAAAATGGACAGCAAGGGTCAAAGGTTTTTGGCAGTTGTAGGACTCTGGTTCATTTCTGCTTCAGTCCAGAGCTCACAGCTCATTTCTCTTCCTGACAGAGAGTTCACGTGTGGGCCTCACTGGACCCCCGTGGTACCAAGAGGCACCACCATGCTGTTTGTGTCCCATTCCCACTCCTTCTCTGCCTTCACCTGAACCTGAGCCGCTGTCATCTTTGACTGCAGAAGCTTTGAAATGTCAGTTCCCTCATCGTACTTGATTTTCACTGGGAGACAGAGATTGCTCTGCAGTTTTGTGCCATTTGTGCGTACGTCTTAGCGTGGGCTCGACTAAGGATTCAGCGGTATCTATATGCTGACACACACGCGGGAGTCAGCTGGGTGCCCAGTACCACTCCCACTCAAGTTAATAGCTAGCACTTAAGAAAAAAACCGTTCATGAAGACACATCCCCAGCACCAGTAACAACCTTTTCCTTCCCACACTGATGAGTTCTGTGCACTCAGCACTAGGCTTGACTTCAGTGTCATTAGACCACACAGCAACAATTATGCAGTATGATGTAGCATGTGACACTGCACTGGGACTTTCCACCACAGAGAGACCAAGCAGAGGTAACATAATCCTTTTTATTAATATTCTATTGCATTGTGTGAAGCTGAAAATAACTTGTCACGACTATACATGCTCATGTGCCTTTGTAACCAAAGCAACAGCTATTGATGCACGCTTTTCTTGCTAACTACTCCTCTGCCCCAGAACTCACTAGCGTTGGCTCGCAACCATGAGCAAAATTTTCTGAGGAGGAAGGGAATAGATGGTGAACAGGATGGTTTGAGTTTTACTTTCATGAAGAAAGATTTTTAGATTAGATATGTCACTCTGCTTTGATCAGTGGGTCATGTGTATAATCTCCTGGTGTGTCATTGACTACTTTTGTTTCTGCTTTTCATGATTCTTTTAACTACTGGAAAAGGCTTTTCCTCCTCAGAGCCTGTCTTCTACTTCTTTCATGGCTTCAAAATATTGTACAAACCACTCGAATCCTTCAGCTGACATCTTAACTGCAAAAAAAATTCAAGCCCTTAATTCACATCTGCAAAGCTCTCTATTATTTATCCTACTTCTAAATCACTGTTTTTTCTCTACTGATCTATTCCTCATGCTCCGGCAGCCTTTATCTTGTATCTCCTTTGGTTTTCTTCTCCTGATTTCGGTTTTATACTTTTCTTTGAACTTGTTCTATCCATGACATCAACTGCCAGGAGTCCTCTTTCTCCAGAACTCTTCTTAAAACATCCTCAAATGGCTTCCCTCCTCGTTGTTAACTTTTACATATTTTTCGTCTTCAGCAGTAATCTGTTCCCTGTGACTTTGTACCTCCTCTTAGGCACACTGCAAGGATTGTACTGGCAGATTTTTAAGGCCAGAATGGCTCATATTGACAAATTATCTGACCTTCTGCATAAAAACACAAAATAATTGCACCCTTACCTTCCTGCATTCATACCGAAAGAGGAAAGTAGAGACTGATTTTGAGAAAGTTTCCCAATCTCCATTTAACAAGTTTAATAACAGAATATTTACCGTAACACCTCTAATAGATTATTTGTTGCATGCTTCTCCCCTGCTTCTCCCCCAGTTTACAGACTGGAATCTTACTTTTCCAGTCCAGACTTCCAGCAATTTATATTACGTATTCATTTCTGAAAGCTCAGAGATCCTTTAGTACTTGTTATCTTCTCCCTGTATAGGAACCTATGGATCACGATCAAAGCAACTTTAAATATTCTTTTTGATTAGCTTTTTGATTAGCTTTCTTTGATTATCCCCTTTAAAGTAAACCATCTATTTCTGGATCTTCTGTACAATGATATGTAATATCTAATGCCCTGTGTTGGTTTTGAATATTAATACCCGCCTTGCATTCCGCTCTGTGATAAAGGTATAATGCTGATGAGAGGTGAAAAAGTAATTTGCAATGGATAATGTTATTCAGTAAGCTGGGCCTTTTTCTCTGTTTAAATATTTTATTCCATGGATTGAAAATATACATTCTACTTTAACATATAATCAAATGGATGGGCTTTTTTTCATAACCCACTACAGAATATGCACTGGATGATTTGTGTATTGGATGTTAGATTAAAAATAGGCGAGATAAATAGAGTTCATCACAATAAATAATAATGTGAAAGTTATTTAATGTATTATGGTAGATAACTTCGGAGTGGTAGCAGCAAGATAGAGTTTAAACTTACTTATTACTATAGTCAAGTAAGCTGCCTAGCAATTATTTTCAGCAATGCAATTTCTCAACTGGTAATAGCAAAACAAACAATAGACTTGAGAAATTTCATCCCGTAGAAAGAGTTACTCTCCAAACTCTCCAGTTTTACTCACACATTTGTAAATTATTTCCACTGGATAGAACCTGTGCAATATAAGCTGCATGCTTAATTCCTTGAATAAAAATATATCACGCTCATACTACAGTGTCAAAAACGCCAACATTGTACAACATGGGCTTTGCAAGTATCTTGAAAGTCCCAGCCTGATTTCAGCAGGCCCAGACATCTTAGTATAAAGTGCCTGTTTTACCTGATTTATAAACATCTCCGGCTTAACTCATTAGCACACTAGAAATTTAATTGCTTTTATTATCCCACTGTGAAACCCATGTGGCCTATTTTATACTAAACGTTCAGCTCTAGCATCCGTTATGCGCCTATACCCAAAGTTACTCCCCTCTACCCAAAGTCTTACACTAAGTGCCATTGCACCAGCAACCCATATGTTGCAAACGGAACCCCAGAAAGGCATTGCAAAGCTTGAAAGTTCGTATCTGCACGCTTCCATAACCATCTGGACTAAAAGCCTTCATTCCATCATGTAGCCAATGTCTATTTGCTACAGCTCAAATGGAGACCTTTAATTTGCATTGGAGTAAACCGGGCTTTTAGCTTTAGTCCCAGTTTTTTGGCCAAGGTTGCAGCCCTCATAGAGCTGCTCTGAGCACATTAAAAATACTGACTCTGTGATTGCTGCATATGGAGCTCACGAACTTGTGTTTCTGAGAATAGTTCTGTCAGCTAAACTCAGCGTCACAGAGAAAGCTTGCAGTAGCACACGCACTGGCTGACATGGAGGTTTGGGTATTCAGACATTTGTTTTGCTCTCTCGTTGTTGTTATGAACATCAGGTGCTTCCGCTTCAAAAATCTGGGCTGTTGCAAGCCCAGAGCAATACACACATCACACAATAAAGCAAATGATAACCCAGCCCTGCAAGGTGGCAGAACACCTGCAGCGCAGGGATGAACGCTGTCAACTCCTTTAGAGCTCAGCTTTCTCTCACACCTTGCGGGGTGATGATTCAAGGCAAGAAAGTTAAAAGGAAAAAGCTCTTGGTAGCCAAAAACCTCTTCTGCAGTCTCAGCTGGTGACGAGGCCTGTCAGCAGTCTTGCCCGCTCACGCTTGACCCGTGTCCTGCTACGGAGCGTGAGGTTTCTGAGCTGGCAACGGCAGGGATGTTTTGCAATCCTCTTAATAGAATGACTGATAGGAGCTGACAGACGGCCTCTCCGGGCAGCCTGGCCATCATATCACTGAGAAAATGCATTTCTCATTAATTCTTGAGGCTATTTTAACAGATCATGCCATGCCACACTTTGCTGCAGAAAAGTCCCTTCTTTAATCAAATCTGGGGGAAAATCCCATCGAGGTCAACAACGGTTGTGTGTACAGGCAGAAGTGCCTAAGACACAAAAGTCCATATTGTCTCAGAGGTCTGTGGAGCTTGTTTCTGGTTTAAGTATTTTTGAATTTTCTCATGTCAGAAAAGATATAACATTTCTCTTATCCCTCTTCAGAAAAACCAATAGATAATCCTCCCACTTCTATATCTACAGCCATTTTGAAGGACACCGCTTGCCTTCAAGCACTGGGCTTTCCATTTTCTGGTAGAAAATTGGGATGTAATGATTTTCCTCAGCTGGCTCATTGGAAGAACAAAAAGATTTTTGGCTCATAAGCAGGAAGATCAGTTCATTCTTAAGACACTGTACTGGTATCCAGATGATCTCAGTGTGGCTTCTGACCTATGTTCTCATTGCATCATGGCTGAAGCAACTTGTAAAAATTAAAAGTATTAGCATTTTTCAGGGCAGAACGAGACTTTTCCTCTGTATGCCATTTCAGGGATCCAGACCAGTCTGGCTCTGGAATACACTATTCATAAGACGTAAGTTTCAGCTGCAAAAATCAACTTCATTCTGCTCACAGGTACACTAGTAAAAATATACAGTAATTGGAAAGTGGATTGAGAAGGCAAATAACATAACAGAGAGTTTCTATCATGTTGATACTGATTTGGGAGCTTTTTATTGCTGCTGTTATTGCTGATATTTCCATTCCAGAAACAATTCTGCATGTACAAACCCAAGGAATTTAACATTTTTCTTGTATTCTTTCTTCTTTAGTAATATTTACCTCCACATATTTGCTACCTACTTCTATTTTTCTAGTACCAGATCATTCACGGTAGAATAACTGTTGCTGAATCATACTTATATTTACATAATAAGAGAAGTTATTAGTTTAAATGTCACAATTATTAAAACAGATGGATTAATTGTCTCTAATTTCAGGGAAGATGGATTTATTTCATACCAGCTGAACGTAATAGGCAACATATACCTTGCTGTAGTTGGTAGCTGTTGAAATCCCAATATGAAGCAAAATGTCAACCCAATTAGGGTTTTAGCTGTTAACAGAGGCCCATAAATCACATCTCAAAGATACTCAACAGAAACAACCTGGACAGCAAAGCTCTGGACCATATTAAAGCCTACAGGGAAGCTCAAAAGCAGTATGCATATTTCACAAGTAGAATTTTCAATTCATTCTGGCTTTTACAGGATTGCAAAGCAGAGCTTTAAGATTTACAAAAGAAACCTGAGAAATCAGCATAGAAAGCCAGCCATTTTGTGCTGCTCTCAGGCCCTTATTCTTCACTTGAGATGCAAAGGTCCTTAAGAAGTTACACATTCATTGTCCTCTCCCTTTTATATACCATCTCCTTTCTTTGGGGAGATGAAGCCACAGGCAGGAATTTGTGCTGTTCCCAGGATCATTACTGGTTATGTAGCTTTCTGTCTGCACATCTGCTCTTGAAGAACTACAGAGGACATCACACAGAAAGAGATAAAGTCACTTTTCAGAAACATCTCTAGGTACAGCCAACTTGTCTTCTACTAAATTAGCAGACATTCAGCCACATAAAGCAGTTTGCTATTGCAATGACTCAGGCACGATGTTTTGCTCCCCCTTTGAACAGCGCTGTCCATTTTGCAGGCTAACCACATCAGTCACCATCCCTGGCTGTCTTATTCATCTCTTCACATTTAAGTCAAGTTCCCAGAAGATGTTGAGCTGAGTACTAGGAAGGACTGACATCTCCTTCATTTAGTGTCTGCATTTTAGTTTCCTTTTCTTTTTTGTTTTCTCTTTTGTTCTCTTTTTGGGCTAAAAGCACCCTACAGCAAGTAGCCCACATTCCTCCAGGACTATTTCCTTGCCAGGGTCACTCCCTGTCTCTCAAGCACTTGCCCAGATCACCAGATGGATGCAGCATCCAGTGGCCAGCATCCAGTTGGCCCATGGCTCTGACGACGTTCACCTAAAGCTCAACCTTTAGCTCTGCCTGTCTGAATTAAGATGTCTCTCTGAGCCCAGGCTACCAAAGCTGTTCAGCTGAGCGCAGTTTATAATCCCCTTTCACAAAAAAAAAACCCTGCTGCTCAAACTGTGACCCATTCCTGACATAGTGGGAGCCATGCGGAGCTGACCCAACACCCGCCAAGGGCTTGTGCTGGTGAAAGGCTTCTCCCAGCACTGGAAGGGCAGTCACAGTGAATTGCCTTATTGGAATTTGGGTATTTCTCACTGTGAAAACTCTCTTATCCTTAAGAAAGGGGCAATATTTACAAAACTAGTTAAAAGCTGTGGCTTTGGCCAATAGCTTCACGTAGAGCATAAGTGGCCCATTGGTTCCTCGATATTTGCATCCACTACCTCACAGCCCCGTTGCAGATTTATATCTGCCTCTGTTACCACGCCAAGGAAGTGTGGCTGCACCGCAGCTAGCTGGGTGGCCGAGAGCCTGCCAGGACGGCACATCAGCCACACTGACTGTCCAAGGGAAATTGGCTCACTCCGCTGAACCGGCTCTGCTCACATCACAGCGTTCCCGGGGAGTTAAGAGGTCCCAGCTGGGAAGGGGTAGGTGGCCCAGGCCAGGAGCCACATCTGCAGAGATGCTTGGAGCTAGAGCTCCTGCCCGGTACAGACACACAGGGTAGATACTGATGGCAACACACCGTAATTCAAGCAGCAACAGGGGCTCTACCTTGTCAACGCTCTGGATCAGCCTTGCAAAGCAAATATAGCCTCTGTTTTGTTGGTCTCAGAGTCGCTCCACCACAGCAAAGAAACACTAAAATCCTTCATATTTACTCCTGTGCTGAGATGAAAGGGTAAGATTCTCAGCTGGGAGCAAGTGATACGAGAGCTGAGGATTCCCGCGGTGCTCTCCATGCACTTGGGTTTGGGAGACTGGAGGACAGGCTTGTGGGCAGAGAGCTTCCCCAAACCAGAGCTGTATTTCCATGTTCCTGCTCCATCCCTGCTTTCCCACCTACTCGTGTCATGGACAGGGAGTTTCATAGCAGCCTCCAGCCTTTTCCATACTATGTAGTCTGGGGTGTTCCTTTAATGAATAGTGATCTCTTTGGAAGGATATAAAGCATGGATTTCTTTTCTTGCAAAACAAAGAGATACTTACTGGAGTACCAAAGAGATCTTGAAGCCTAAGGTAACCCATTTGCAATACCTCTGCCTTTCACAAGTCAGCAGAATACATGGATCTATCGCTGTGGCGCTCTACAAATCCACTTTCAAAATATATTACATATAAAATAACTCTCAGACTCTTAAATACGTTAATAACTTAAGAATCTAAATAAGCGGGTATTTCTTGTGACCTACATTAATGGGGAGGCGTTACATCGCATATACGCAGAAAGTTCTCATCTATTGTATAATACATGATTTATTCATACCATAAACATATTGAGAAAAGGATATGCTCTGGCATTCTGTCGACTTATTTTTCCCGCAGAAAAAAATAATAAAAATTATGTAAGAAGATCATGCTGGTGGGAAGATATTCATATCACAACAGCAACAGACTTAGTGGCAGGGCTGCCAGATACTTCTTTATGGTTGGAAAGATAGCGAGAAAAGTGCACAGGTTGCACCGCAGTGCACCCATAATTCTAACTACCAGCCTAAGAGTGGAAGCAGTTCACAGAAGAGGCTAACGGCTTTACCCTGCCTGATATCATTGCATTAATAAAAGTCATCAATAAAAGCATCAATTCATGCTGTACTGTAAATGAGACAGTGGCTGAGTGTGCACTGCAGCTGCAAGATAAGGCACTAGAAAGATATCTAAATTTTTGGCTAATTCTAGATGTCAAGATAATTGGATTTTCCAAATTAAACCTTTCTGTAGTTAAAGAGGATTAAGGTTAGGGACTGTAGCAGGGAAAACTACTGCCACTGTTATGAAGGATTCGCTGTTACAGTGCCATTTTTCTTCTATGTCTGTTCTAAGCAGGCAAAATAGCAAGACCTTCATAAAAATATGGAAGTAGTTATATCATTTGCCATCAAAAGTTGGCATGGGAAAGCTCTATTTCTTGTGCATCTACCTATTCATTTTACGAGCTCTTAACAGAATTTTAGTAGCTGTTGAGGGGACACCTACTAAAGTTTAAGTTTTATTGAACGGTCTGTGAAACCTAACATTACTAGGCACAGCAGAATGTAAGGATACTGCAGAGCTAAGGTGCTCAGAGGAGTATGTGGCATTAGGTCAAATACACGTTTAAACCCTTGATCCAAACAAAGTTTGTGATTTAAGAAAGTCTTTTGGCTTTTTAGTTGTCATGATAGCAATGTACATCCCTCAAACCTTGTGAACACTTGTGTTTCATTAAAGAATTGCTATTTTAATAGAAGTGCTGACAATATAAATACTCCTTGAGACACTTATTCTCCAGATGGTTTCTCTGCAGACTTGACGTTCCCTGCCTCCCCACGCTTCCAAAACAGGGCTATAAACCTCCTGACATAGCAGAGCATGAGTCAGTCCCATAACTACAAAAAGAAATCTTACCCATCATCAGATTACTCTGCAGCCTCTTCTTGAGTGAGTTCTTGCATCTTCGCTGAAGCAATAGATTTTGTCTGCTGCTGAGGTAAACCACCACATTAAACGGACTTATGTCAGTCATAGTCCGTACATTACTGTACATTGCTAGAGGAGCTCTTCTCTACCATTTAAGGTCATCTCAAGAACTTCACTGTTTTCCAACTCTGCTGAAATTGAAGGCTGGAGTGTACCATCCGTCATGTGATGACATATCACCACAGAGCTTGCTTGCAAGATACGCAAAAAAATTCATCTTTATTTATCATCTATATCAGTTTAGCTGCTACCCCCATATGCATGAAAGAGCTTGACACTTCTTCCACTCTGAGGCCAAAACAACATCATCCTCCCTGATGCATCCAAGAGAACATTGCAGAGAGGACTCTTCAGATGGAAAGACACCAAAACACAGGCAAATGGGGAAAAAAAAAAAAAAAAAAAAAAAAAGTTGTCCTGTCCTCTCTCAAGGACTGTCTTCAAAGTCCATTGGAGCCCGTGCAATCCTCTCCACAGTATGACTGTGGAGTAGCTGCACGGTGTACAGCATGACAGACGTTCTGTAGGCATCTCAGTTTCCTGGACACATTGCCGGATATTCATCCATAGGCATGGACTTCAGTGCATAAAGGCTTAAGCAGAAAAATCCTTAGGGATTTCATCATATAAAGTTTTCTCCTCCAAAGTTTTTATGGGCTGAAGTTTTATATCCTTAAAGACTTTACCCCATAAAAATCCAAGAGGATAATAAAACAAATAGCATCTATGTCCAGGGTCAGTAGCTTGGGGAAAAAAAAATGCTCTTGGGTAATAATAATACCTTCAGTACCAGTATTGACCAGAAACTACAGATCTATTCTTTTCCCTGTTGGCTGACATTTTACCGTTATTGCCCTCTGAGCTAGTCGCTATCTGCACGCTGTGCAGAGTAGCCACGGGTACATGGCAATGCAGAGGTATTATAGGCCTGACTTTGAACTGTTCTTGAGGATGATAAAGCCAAAAGTGAACTTTGCAGGCAGAATACAGAGCTTGCCTGGTCCAATTGCTCACGATTTCATCTTGCTGCCTCATTCCATGTATTTTGAATCTGAAATGTATGGATACACCCAAAACCACATTTACATGCTCATATTAATCAAGATTAGCAAATGGATGCCAAGCTCTAGAAAATCAGCAGAATACCCAACATCTCATACAAAATAAGGCTGACCTAATTCTGTGACTATATTTACACATGAAATTCAGTAAAACTGGAACAAGTAGGCCTCTGCTTTTTTAAAAATGTATCTTGGAAAGCTAGATCAGTACTATTGTTTTGCTACTGATCCTCTAAGGGCCCTGAATGACAAGATAATTAGAGCCCGTAGAAACATGAAATCCTAAAATCACTGTTCTATAAGTCAGTGCAGACTGGTAAGTGTTCCCGCAGGGAGGAGCAGGCACAGATCCATTCATGGGCCCCTGAGCTCTTGGCAGGAAGACACACTTGCTATTTTCTGGTCTGGTACCTCCAGATCTGTGGCATTAACCACGGATAACACGGCTGTGCCCGTGGAAAGCTGGAACTCCTTCTTACCAGGGCGGGGACACTATTACTGCCCCGGGTGGTCATGATACTACTACACACATTTGGAGCTTGTTGATTTTCCAGGGCTAAGTACTGCGCACTCCAGACTGCTTCCATTCCAGTAAACGCAGGATAATGGGCTGTATAAATACAGTAATCTAAAATATAAACAAATCTCCAGTGATGCCCTCGACATCCAGGCAGAGCATTCAGTGTAAGAGCACTCAGGGTGCACATACAGCAGCCTATCCCAATATCAGCTCAACACATTCACAGCATTTCTATGGTATTTCTGCACACCTCATACCAATAAATATGATGGAAATAAACTGGCGTAAGGCCATATCAGAGTACCTGTTGTCTAAAGCCATTAAAGAGAACGGCATATATACTTAACGAATTGCCACTCTCAGGCTTCCATTCTGAGTTGGTGGGAGCAGTTGTCAGCTAAACAAATGACTCACAGAGGGACACTGTGTCTTGGATAATTTTACATAGGTGGAGGATAGACTGGAGAACAAAAGTGAGGACTTGTCAATAAAACACCAAGCTAGTCCCATAATACTTTCTGTGAATCACTTCAGTGTATAAAGTGATCTGGGACATTCATGCACCCAGTTAAAAAAATATTCCTCTCGTCCTCTCATGCTTTTTTGACCGTCTCTATTAACTTTGTGTTAGTATTGTCACTATTAACAGTGTTCACACTTTTCCCAAGATTCATTAACAAAGCCTTGCAGTTCCCTGGTTTCCAGAAAGGACTGTCCATGTCAGGAAGACAAAACCTTTGTTAGCAACAGATGTAGCCGAAGCAGCGCTCAACGTGGTCTTACCCAAACCCCAAGCCGGGAGGAACTGCAGCTCAACTTGCACTGATCGACGAGAGTACCGAGCAAGGCTGTTTCCAGGCTGGTAGCTCCTCCTGGCAGCCCCGGCACCAGTTCTGTGGGGTCCACGGAGTGTGAAATCCACCTCTCCACATAAGACCAGCACAATGCATCATTTGAGTCATTTTTAAGAGATGGCAAGGTTCATAAACTCTGTGTTGCCCTCTGCACAGGAGTGAATTTTTCTTTTAATGCAAATGGTGTTTAAATGCAGTATTTTAAGACTAATATTCCGTATAGGCACAGTGTCTGATTCATGCCAACCTAAGGAGTAATATGAATGCTTAGTATTGTATAACCAGCTCCCAAGGACTGAATAAAACCCTCAGATGAAAGATGTGACCTTCAGAGAGCATGGAATCACTTTTTCTTTTCATCTAAAAGATAATTTATCTAATACTTTTCTCTTCATTGAAGACATAGGCTCGCTGCACTGAAAACTGTTTACAAATGTTCTTTCTCCATTAAATTGATTTTCTGAGTATAGATAGGTAGTGTTTTCTGGAACTAATTTAAATTCCCCTCTAATTAATATTCCAGACCAAAATACATTATCTTTGCATGACTTTGCAATTATTAAAGGGAAAATATGGTCTGTGAAAGTAATTTTTTTTCTTTTTTTTTTTTTTTTCTTTAGTTGTT
>WHYT01014954.1:142831-177917 GCA_009806455.1 Tetrax tetrax | reverse complement strand
AAAAGAAAGAGGGGTAAAAGATCCCAGTCCTGTGGTACTTTAGTCAATTATAAAACAGATTGAGCCAGTTCTGCCCTCACGTATGTTTGTTTATAAAAAAACTATCAGTTAAAAGAATTGCTTCCATTTTATACAAATTTATCTGAGTGCAGCTTCTGGGATCACTGAAGCTTCTAGTAATTGAATGGGATCGATAGCCAAGAAAACTAATATGGGTATCAGGGTTTGAGAGCGCAGTGGTGTGAGATGTTTCATTCAGGCCGGTTCTCTCCTAAACTCCCTCCTTTCTGTCCTGGCAAGCCTCTCGCAGCTCCTTTCCCTAGGCTCGATGCTGAAATAACGCACAACAGCGGTAGGTGAAGTCAACCGAAGCAGTAGGGGTTACTCAACTTATTCAGATCTGACTTAAAATCCCACTGGCCACCAAAAACAAAACCACAAGCAACAAGTTCAACTCTGTTGGTATCATACCACTGAGAATGCAACTTGCAGGTCTGTATCTTACGTAGGTGAAATTAAAAATATGAGCTAAGCCCTATTTTAACAGTGGGTGTGAAATACCAGACATCTCACGAACATGCTATTTTAAATAACCTTCCTATTCTGCAACAATCATCCATCCAATTTTAGTCCAAGTTCTTCTAGAGCAAAAGGACTGAGTTAATTTCAAAGTTTTCCTTACTGCCAAGGAAAAGGAGCAAATATACATTTAAATCCAAGTATTCAATGCAGTTTGTTGCAAAATTGAGAATCCCTCAGAAGCAGAACATGGTGCAAGGGAAATATCAGGTCCACTCACTTTGATTTATATATGAGTAAGTCCGGAGAGCTCTGAGTGGGGTTTTCCATTTGTCACTGTGACCGCATAGCCTGGCACCTTAAAAGCAGAGCTCACAGAAAACAGAGCACTCCTTTGTGAAAAGGGACACTGACATTCAATCTAGGTTTATTTTTTGCAGGGGAAGGGGAGGAAAGAAAGGACGAGTGTGGATCCCTAAGCAAAGGTGGTTGACCCCATTGCTCAGAGCATCTGTCCACCCTGAGGTCAGGGCTGATACCCCTGGTTTTTTGGCAGCGGCAGTCACAAACTCTGGCCAGCCACAGGACAGGTTGGACATGCAGGAAGCCTGGGATTGGGGTGGTGGTGATAGTAAAAACACAAATCTGTAGGAAATCAAACCCCACAAGTTCAGGGAACAACATAACAGCTTCTTTTGCAGTTAAAAGATCAGGATGTTATGTTACTGAACTGTTGCGTTATTAATGCTTTGGATGATCAGCACTGAAAAGTGCATAAATGGGAAGAACATGTTTTATCTTATGCATCAGCCAAATTTAAGCTTTTGATGCAAAATGTTGCAAAGTCTGGAATTTCAAAATCCAGCTATAGCTGGATGCGTTGGTTTGGTCACCTTTGTTTTGGCAAGCTTTCTGGATTACATTTTACTCCTCCTCAGATTTCCTATTTTTTCCTCAAAAGAAGTAACTTCTCTTGCAACTGAAAAGAAACATGACAGTGGAAATTATTTTCATTTCCCTATTCCAGATCCTCACGGACTTCACATCTTGCCACAAACCACCGAGTGGCCGTCCCTGCCTCCCCAGCAGTACTTACTGACTCTGGGTTTCAGAAACAAACATATTGGAAAAATCTTGGAAAGGTGGTCAAATAAAAAACTGCCAATCTTTTCAGGTATGTCAACTTACTTAATAGCTGAGATAGCTTAGGGGTGACCTCTATTATCCTTGCTAAATGAGGGGCGGTTGGGGGGTTTACTGGGGCCAATTTCTCTGTGCCTGCACTGTGCCCTGACTGTCCAGACAGCTCTCCCCATTGTCCTCTCCCCTCCACCAGTTCACCCATCATCTTGCTAGATCCTCTGTGGAAAATGTATATGAATAAACACAGTCTATGTTTTTGTGATCTCGTTTCCTAGAACGGAAAGCACCTTTCTGTCCTCTCACAAAGGCAGAAATAATTACATATTGGGATAAGACTGGGAAGAAGATCATGCCAGTAATAGATTTTATAAGAAGCTCCAAATTAACTGTGAGTATAGAATTCACTTTTTGTTGTGTAGTGTGTGCATGTGTGAATGGTGTGTGCCTTCTGGTGGGTAATTCATTCTGCACATGCTGCTCCTGTGTCCAGAAATGCTCAGTGAATTGCAACGGGAACAGAGTTCAATTGGGTTTTAGACACTTCTAGAAAGAAGCCCTAACTATTTAAAAGTGTACTTAGTTTATTTAAAATCACTTTGCATGCAATTTTCTCAAGTCTTTTTGGCCTATTATCTTATATCCCTAGTTCACATAACCACCAAAACAACTCGCTGTATTTAGTACCCATAGTATACTACACATCACCAGGATCTCCATCAAGAGTTAATAATTGCTTCTTGAAGCATTTCTAGTGATTTAGATCCCAATCCCTATGTAGTGAAGTATGTGAAATAACCTTCAAATCTGTTACAACCATATTGAAGGTATATTAGTTAATTCTACTCCATACTTTCTGCAATAATGTACACAGCTTTTTAGCACCATGGCTTTTGATTAGCACAAAAGGTCAAAAATCAAATTTGCATGTAGACTAGACTGTTTTAATGCAATTCTTAAATTATTCTCCTGAAAATAAGTGGAAGAAGCCTCTCCTCCCTAGCCTGTAAATGCTAATGTTAACGCTTTTTCCCTAGCAATAACAGTTTTTTAGTTTTCTGTATGTTGAAGGAATCAGAGCCATTTCCTCATCAGGGGTGTCTTAGCAAATCACAGGATTTATATTCTTAGGTTTTGATACCAGATAGGAGGTTGACAGAAACTGCTACTTAGCAACCCCTAGCAAGGAAGAAACATTAGCTAGATATTTGGGGAAGCTATATCTCCTTTACTGTCAGAGAGCAGCTGCTGAAACAACAGTAAGTGCTTGAACTCACAGGCTTAGTGGGAGGTAAAGGTGCTTAGTGTTTTGCCAAAATGGGCGCTCATAAAGCATCTGCATCCGTGTGAGGCAGGTGAAACAGGCTGAGGGCAGACATCCCCTCAAGGAAACATGCAGCTGCTTCTTCCCAGTTCCTTCCTGAAGCCGTGTGGTATTGGCTTCGGATGACCAAAAGCCCGGGTTATTGATGTGCAGGCTAATAGAAGTGGCATCTTCGGGAAAGTGAAATATCTGTTATTGCTGTGTGCACTGCACTTCGAACATTGAAGAAGTTAGAAGTATAAACAGTGGGTTGGGTACTGGATGCAGAATAAAACCCTGGTCTTTCTGAAAGCCCCAGTAAAACTCAATTTTTTAAAGTTATATAGTTTTATATAAAGTTATATAGATTTATAACCAGCCACCAAGGGGTCAATGTGGGAGCTTTAATGGACAGAAGGAAAGCCCCAAGACACAAGAAATTATCACTGAGGAAGAATAGCCAGCTTCCAATGCCACATCCATTAGCGCTGGAAACATATTCATTTTCCCTTCAGTTTTCATAGCACTGCATGATCCAGACAAGACAGAACCTCTGACCCAAAGAGCAAATGACAAAGCCAATTATACCTGATAATACAGATAGGCACAGAGCCAGAACTGCTCTGCTACTGATTAAAATCTCCTTATGGGCCTGGCAGAGATTTGGCCACTTTTGCTTCCTTGAAAATATTCCAAAATTTTTTTCAACATAGAAATACTATTCCATTATACTTCCATTACTCACAAACTAAATTAAAATTTCAGCAAGATAAGCTTCAGATATAGACTCTAGCTTTCCAACTTACTTTAAGAAGATAAAAGAATATGTGTATATATATATTTAATAGAACAAACATTCATTTCTGCCCTCTTCTTCATTTGCAGATGCAAAAGTAGAATCCAAAATGCTTGTCCTAATCAGATTTTTTTTTGACAAAAATGTCTCAGTGCTAAAGCAGAGCTTACTAAGCAATGGCAACACTTAATATAAGTCAATTCTGCCACCTCCATTTTGAAGCTAGACAACCTAGAGTTAATTATACGATTTATACACACCCCACTGTTGGTAAGATGTGAAGTTTAAAAAGCAGAGCATTTTCTATTGGCCCTCTGTCTTCATAAAGAACAGCTAGTACTATTTAAATCAAAGAGACATTTGTGTGTTGTAAAGCAAGAAGCATTTGAGGAAGAATGTCGCAGTCTGGTCCCCGTGCAGCATCATCTGCTGCTGGTGGGGAAATGCCATAAACCTCATCTACCCAGAAACACATACCATGACACAAAGGTTATTTTATTTGCCTTAAAAAATGTGTATCAGTCAGACCTTCATCTACTCACATTCCAGTCAAGATTACCAGCACTGACAAGTGGTTATTCTATCAAATGGTTTCACTGGGGTAATTTCTGCTGCTTTGTACACACCAAGTTTGCCTTTCTCCTGCTGTAGTCCCACGTCGATGGCACATGATGCTACTTAACAGGAGAAACAGTGGCCAGAGGGGCTTATTAGCCTGCTGATATTATAAAGGTGAACAAAACCTACCGTATGATTCACAGCATGATGCGTACATTTACAGATCTCGCTGTTTTGTTGCCTATTTTTTAAATAGAGGGAAAGTGTTTACTACACACAGATTTCAGCATACACATTTTCTGGAGGATACCAAGGGCATTAAAGAAACATTATGATGGATTTTTTCCGCTTGTTATTGGAATACACTACAGAGCTGCTTGCAGGGCATAACTTCATTCAGGTTTTGAGCTGGAAAATAGACTCCACAATAGAAAAGAAGAACTACTGGGGGGCATTCCAGACTTTTGCAAAGTGGTGCTCTTAAAACTGATAGTTAAACATGCCATACATATTGGATATGACAGATTCTGCTTTAAATCCACTTTGCTTTTCTTTTTCTTTAGCATTCAGCAATTAAACTTTATTTATAAATAGAAGCACATAAGGGATGATTCCTTTCTTGAGTACAGAGAAAAGCAGAAAGTGGGGGTATCATCCCAAAATTCTCAATACATGAAAGGACTTGATTCACTTCTCTCACATGCTTTCCAGCTCCTTTTTGCAATGAAAGCCTGTCCTATCTTTGCTCTGGTTGTTAGTGCTGGGTATTTAGCAGTAGCAGGTAAGCTCCATCCAGAACAGGCTGATCTGCTTTTTGTAAACGCTTTTTCATCTCAGGGTCAGAGGAATGAAAATAACCCAGGGTTGATCCTCAGGCATTAGGACCTTATTTCCCTCCTAGAAGGAAAGTCTTCAAAGATTACTCTGGGGACAAACACCCAACCCTCCTTTTGGGATGAGGCCCCTCTAGTAAGTAACAGCATTATAATTTAATCATTTATTGTCTTAATATGTTACTGCATTTCTAACCAGGATGCAACTGTAAATCCATATACTGCATTTGTTGGTTCCTTTGCTGATTCCTTACATGTGTATCTCAACTCTTTGTTAAAGCAGTCACCTCTTTTCCACTGAAGCCTCCATTTAAGTTTGCTCTTTACTTCACCTTCACTGTGCCTAGCTGAGTTGGTTTCATCTTTGTCTGATGGCTTGGCCACTTTATTATGTTTTTTACTGCAGCTTAGTAGCCCCTTCAATTCTGCTATAGTTCATGTAATTCTCATCATGTGGTTCAGCTCCCCGTGGAATTTTTTTTTCCTGCCAGCAGCAGTTATTTACTTTCTCTTTCTGCATTTTTCATTGTCACTGAAACACCACCTCTGACAATGTTCAACCTCTTCTAATCCCTTCAAAAAAAAAACCCCGCTGGTGGTTATTTATTTATTTACTTCCAACCTACTATAAAGTTAAATAGCAGTGCTATGTCCACAGAGTGCATACTGGCACAGATGCCCAATTTGTTTCCCATAGCTACATGGCACGCTCTCATATTTTTCTGGAGAGTCAAGCAGAGAAAAAATTGGTTTCTTTTTGCCTTTACTTTCTTAATCATTGAAGAAGCCCCCAACAGACACAGCATGATGAGAGAGGATTTTACCTGCTTTCTTAGCTGATGACTCAATACACTCCTTTCTTGTGCTTACACAAAAAAGGTTTTGGGCGGTTTTCAAGAATAGCAGGGAAAAACCTTTTGCAGTATCTAAAATGTTGTGAGACTACGTCATGTTGATAAGAGCTCTTTTTCTCTCTCATTAACTGATTGCTTCTCCTTATTTTAACGGAGAGTGTTCTACCTGCGGAAACAGCTATCTGGCTTTCAAATACCAATGAGGAAGTGGAGATGGGGCTCCATTTTGTTCCTTGCCTTAGTGCCGTGCTAACTAGACTGTGTCAGACTTACTATTTCGCATAGCAGAGATCACAGAAATCTTTTTTTCTTGCCGATGCCCCCTACTAATCCTAGGTCAGGTGCCAGAAAAGGACTCTTAATAGTTTGTAAGAAGGTTGTCCTGGTCTCCGTTCTCAGAGGTGGTCAGCCTTATGAAACTGTAAACCTGGAAGGGCTCTCCTGGTTCCTCAAGTCAAATCACTTGCTGTTACACACCTTTGTGTCACCTAATATCCTATTCATGAATTGAGTAGAATCCATCTAGAACTAGTTAGGCTTTCTGCCTTTTCTACTTTTGGTAAAACACACTGCAGACCTTCAACCTGAATTATAAGAAGCTTAATTGCCACCACAGTCTTATATGTACCTATTTATACACAACGGTCCTTCTGCTATCATTGTCTTTTATCTCTCCTTCCCTTTTCAGTTGTTTGCTCTCTTTGGAATTTAGCCCTGCATTATGTTTATTGAGAAGAATAATAAGCTCTTGGCATTTTCATTAATAGACTAATCAAACCACACTTCTCTCGAAAGAGGTATCTCCTACCGTGCTGGCTCCTCTGCTTCATGATGCTTGGGTTTAAATTAACCTCTCCAAACACAGCTGACTGGAGCTATCTGCCATCCTCCAGAGAACTGCTGACCAGAGCTCCTTTTCCCTGTGCAGTGCCTGACTCTCTCCTTCAGCTAATGGAAATACCAGTTCATTGGCTCAGCTCTTTCTTTTTCAGTTGCTTTCGTATCTGCAGCTCCCAGATTATAGCTGCATTTCTGCCATTGGTCTCTAGTGCATGGTCTTCTTTTATTTCATACTATTTTACAATTCTATTAGGTCTTATATTAAAAGGGGTAAAATTAACTAAGCCAGGATTATTTGTGTCTTTCAAGAGTTAAAATAAAACTAAGCTTTTTTCCATTATTATTCTTGTAAGATGTATAGAAAGCAAGAACAACATTGTTAGTAGCTTTTTACACTTTATACAGGAACTATGTCGACAGTAAATTTGATAGCACTTGATGCTGGCCCAGTGAAAATATCTGCAAAACCAGGATCGAACCAAATGATTGAAATTCTTTGCCAAGAGAAGTTCATTTTAAAAATAGGACACCATTTACTGAAAAAAAAAAAAAAATGTAATTCAAAACTTTCCTTTCACTCTGTTCAATACATGATTGGACCTAGAATCACCTACCTGGAAGTGCATGTAAATGGCAGCATCAGCGTGCAACTGCCAGAACAAAGATCTGCTAAAAATACTGGAAGTGGTTTTGAAAATTGATGCCAATTCTTGGAATTTCAGGCGCTTAAATACGTTCAAAACCCTGATTAGATGAATGGAAATTTCACTCAGAAGGGCTGAGCATTCAGATATGCAATGGCTACATCTTGTTGGGAATCTAGGCCAAATTGCTTTTGAAAATCTCAGTAGGGTGCTTATTTGCATTTTTGGCATCAGAATACTTCTGAAAATACGGTGGTAAGGCTGCCATCCATCAAACACTTCAGCAGGTGCTGAGATTTTACGCAAGTGCTTGGCTGAGTTTCTGTATTCACATGCTTAAAATTTACCATGTGCCTAGCTGCCTGGAGGATCCAAGACCACCTCTGCAGGTTTTAGTCCCTCAAGGTTATATATTTGAAAACTATGGATTTGCCTAGTCTGCAAACAAACCATAAGCTGACACACTGCACGGTTTCCTCAAACTCTCTGCTGAAATTTTAAAAGCAATCCATGAAAGTCAGATAATATTTAACAGAGGGGATTATGGAAAAGCCATTTCCAAATGAGAAAATTGCATTCACGTTTGTTATCTGCTGTCTCCCCTTCACATATATTATGACTACATATTTATTTTTCTAGTACTACTAGAGAGATTGTGGAAAGAAAGTCTTTTTTTCCTCTATAAAGATTGTCAGCAGCATTATCTTAAAGGTGCTGGATGCCATATTGCTTACATTCCTACCAGCACAAATATGTGTGATAATAAGTCCCAAGCCATAGGACTCAAAGGATAAGTGTGTTTTCTGCAACTCTCCTCTAACCTGCTTGCTTTTGCTGAGAAAACAGGACACTTTCTGTGCATGTTCAAGTGGGATAGAGAAGCTGCATTACGCCAGCTTCCTCGGCCGTTTGGGAAGAGCCAAGGAACAGTCCCAAATGATTAATCAAGCAATGGCTGAGCTAGCAACCCTTCCCTACCTGCAGGACATCAGTCAGCAGGATGCCCAACTGGTAAGCATTTATTTCTCATACTCGTTTTGGCCTTTAGAGGCAGGCAGCCAGGGAGGGAAAGGTTGGGGCAGAGCACTACACTGCAATTCGCTCTGGAAGCCTTTTTTCTTATTATTTTTTTTTTTAATGTGCGAACCTGAAATAGTTTTAAAATCCTAATGCAGTGCCTTGTCAGAGGAGGTGCTAATCACCTGCAAGGATGCCTTTTATAGAACCAGCATGACTCATCTGTAGGCATATTTTTAAAACCTCTTCTTTTCCCCCAAACGTCCCCAAATCAGTCTGGGAAAATGATTGCAATTATTCAGATCATGCTACTTTAAGATGTCTAACATCAGAAGCCACCTGCAGCAAAACTGGCCGAATCTAGTTAAAGCTCAGGAGAGAGGGGAAAGGAGAGAAACTATTTTCTTTCCTGGCTTCATCTATGAATCGCTCCCTGTCTCTGAATAAACTCATCTACCTGCTATGCTTTTGTTTTCTCTTTGTAAAATGAAGGCAGTGATGCTAACAGGGCTGTTGTCAGACTAAAGTTGTTAATAGCTGGATAGCATATCGATAACCTGCAGTCAGAAAGTACCGGACGGTTATTCTTCCACAAGGCTGTTGGATTTTCTGATGGGGAAGGGAGGGAGCTCACATAGAAGCAAATTTTAAGCATTTCATTCTAGGGGGAAAAAAACAAACAAACAAACAAAAAAAACCCCAAAATTCCCTCCACAATCATTGCATTTAAATGCAGTCCAATTTTGTTGATCCAACTTCAGTTTGCTAAAAACTCTTGCTTTTCCCCAAGCTGGTCCCTTGACATTTGTTTGCAGTCCTGCAAAGCTCCTAAGCTCTGTAGAATTAAAGCTTCACAGCAGCTTGCTTTAGGGAAGAGGAGCAGTGGCCTGCAACTGCAGGAGGTGGTTGCCAGACTTTGAAGTCTGGGCTCGAGATAAGGGGAAACGACATTGCAAAGAAACTGTGTTATTAACAGACGTTCTCCTTTTGATGCAAGTTTTCTAGTATTAAACTTGAGCAGGCCCACATTTCAAGGCCGACTACAGGGTCTTGAGTTATTGGTACATACTTCAGTGATGGGTTTTTCTCCAGGGTACAATATTTTCAGTACATCAAACGTGAGGCACAGGCTATTACACCATTGCCTGTATCTTGTCATGTAGTAATCATAAGCCTGACCTCCCTGGAAAGCTTTTTTGGGGAGGCTCTAGGCCACCCGAGACAAAGGTCTTCAGTTTCTTAGGGGTAGGACTGGGCAGAATGAAGGTCTGTGTGGGGAGATTTAAGTGACAGATTGCAAATCTTTCTACAAAACACGTATGCTTTGTTTACTGAGCCCAAGGTAAAAATGTTTCTTAAAAGACTAAAGGCAGAAAATCTCTACCAGCTATCCTGTCTAGAGCATTAAAATGTATTAATTCAGCATTCATTTATTTTTCTTTGTCCTGTCATCCTCCTGTAAAGTATATCTGCAGTCTGTATGCGCGAATAGAGGCTCAGATGCTTCGCAGCTAGAATATTTTAGTGAACTCCAGGCACCACAGTGCTAAGGGAAGAGACTGCAAGCAAGAACTTGCAGAGTGGCTTCACCAGAGAGTGATTAATGAGCTTTACCTTTCCTGGTGGCATCAGCCCGCATGGCACAGGCTCCTCTTACGCCAGCGGGGACCATTTCCCTACCACATCACAACTGCATCAAGCACAGAACATCGCTGCCCATCCTTGGGTCTGCTCATCCAAACCACCCAGGCAGCGAGCAAAAGATCCTCATTCTCAGCCTCCCTATCATCCTCCCCATTTCACCAGGGCCCAGGCAGGATGAACCATTTGCAAAACTGGGGCTGTACTGGTGTGATTCAGCACCCCTCAATGGATGTTACAGACAGCCCTCCCATATCTGTGCGATCAGAATCACAGCACCCATGCTGACTCCATGTGCTTCTCACTGTTCAGCAACATTTCTAAGAAACATCTAAATTTTTCCATGAGTAAAACTGAGCTGGCCAAATTCTAATCTCACTTGTACGAATAAGAATTTAAAGTAATTCCTCTGAGGTCATTCTGACTTTACATTGGTAAAACTGAGATAAGACTTTATGACCAAGCAAGGCAGTTAAATTGTGAGTTAGAAAATGCTAAAGATGCCAAATGTTTATTATCGTATACAGTGTAAGTTGTATAAAGTTTAAAACACACTGAATTTATAATAGTGCAATTTGCACTGGTATAGCAAGGATCCCAAAGGCATTTCCATTATAAACTCTTCTGTGCAAATGTCTTCCTGTAACTAAAGAGAGTCCTAATCTATGGCACAGAGAACCTCAAAGACCTTTTTAGATCAGTATTTATTCATAGACCCTGGGAAAATAAAGATTTTCGTTAGCTTGAATAGTTGAATATAAGTGGGGAAAAACCCTGAAAAAAAATCTATCCGAGGTTTATGATTTCAGTGTCACCATATTTCTACATCATAAATCAAGATGAAAGCTTGTTAGAAAAGCAGAAACTTATTTCAACTTAAAATCAAATGAGGACAAGATATTTTTGAAAATGCAGCATTTTTCCTCAGAGAGGATTTTCCAAAAAAGACCAGCTTTGGGAGAATTACTGTGGTTTGCCAACTGCCCGCTCTTGTAGCACGCACATTTTCTCTGCCAATAGAGCTGGTGAAAAACTTTGGGTGATCAAAATTAAAACCACAGCACATGCTGGGCACTTTTCACTGGCACATATCAGTACCAGTGAAACTTTAATTGGAAAGGTTTCTTGTTTTAACTTCTTGCCCAAAGCAGTGAGGTCCCCAGCTTGGCTAGGCTGTCGGAGTGGCCCCTCAGGGTGAGAAATTGATGTCATGGTCCTTGCCTCTTTGGGTGCTCTTCAACCAGTTCTTCAGCGAGAATCACTCCAAGAAAAGCAATGGAGAAATCCCCTTCCCCTGACCAGTTCCTCTTCTGTCTGGTTTGACGCAGGATCTGTGCTTTGCCCATTCTGCCCTTAATACCCTTAATCTCTGGGCTGTGTCTATTCTGGATTCATAGAAGGAGATTATCTGTCATAAAAATATTGTGATGGAAAATTTCTGACAGGTTCTTGACTCTTTTCACATTAAAGTCAGACACCGAAATTTGCACTTTTGTTTTTCATGAATACTGATGCACGAATTAAAAAAAAAAAAAAATATATATATATATATTTAATCAAGTGTTTGGACCAATAAGATTCAACTTAATTGCTGCACAAGCACAGAGAAAGCAGGCTGGAACCAACCATAGCAAATTTATTTAGAGATTTTTAAAAAGATTCTTGCGTCCTTTAGCCAGTGTTGGGACACCGACAAAGAATTTGAACTTCAAAAAACTGAATGCAAAAGATAAACTTGAGGAAATACAGATCTGCTCCTTGAATCTCAAGGCAGCACTTTTATATCTTGAGCAGATGAGCCTGAACACTGATGTTTAAGTTTCATCACCTTATGTACTCATCTTAGACTGCTGCCCACCTAGGTACAGAAAGAAGAGACGATTTATCTATGAACGCTCACGCTTATACTGTCCAATTACTTATAATGAGTAACAAACTTGGGAAGAGACACCAAAAGCTATTGTTTGGGTTTACTTTAACTAATTAAACATTTTGGAATAGACCTAATAGAGCACAGCAACGTCACAGGTATTAAATGCAAGTTTCTCCCAGTTTGTTCCTAAGCACTGATGCTCACGGGACGACACCCCGGATCTGCCCCTTGTCTCTCTGTTACTGAACTAAGAGCAACTGAAACATTTTCAAGTGTTTGGGAAGGGTGCAGGGTGAGGCAACGCTATGACTAACCTGGAAGGGTACTGGAGTGAGGCAATACTACAACAAACCCAAATTTTAGCCTTCCCTCTAACACTAAGGACTGATTAGCAAGTATTTTCCTACAGCTTCTTTTTATAGTTTACAGTAGAAATTGTCAGCCCTGGTTTTATGCTCTGTTATGCTGACTGATGGGGAGAAGAGAGTTTGCCAATGAAAAAGGATAGTAAAAGCAGGGAAAATGAGCTAGATACTTCCAGCTACAGTAAAAGCATCTCAGCTTTAGTGTTGTCCTCTTGTGAGGTTTTACATGCTGCTTTAAATTATGACACATTAGCCTTGGGAGAAAACACTAAAAAGCATTCACGTACGACACAGAACATCACAGACAGCTAAAGAATGAAATATGGAGCCTTTACTCTTTACAACCCAAGTCTTCCTTTACTAAGTATAAACATTTACTGCATTAAAACATATAGGCTTAAATACAAATTTTCCAGAGGATTTTTTTCCCATTGTTAAGTATTTTATATCCACAATAATACAGTGTAATGGCTGAAGCAAAGATGAGGTGGCAGTGCTCATTGTGTGAAAGATGAGTAATAAAATCATCAGCGTACAAATGATTTTTTAATTAGGTTTTAATCTGTGTATTTAGAGAAGTTATTTCTGTGTGAATTCCACACTGATAATTTTTATCTTTCTGCCACAGCTGCAGTCGCTAATGGCAGATGCCATGGACACCCTTGAAGGAAGAAGAAGTGATAAAAGACGTGTGTGGAATAAAATTCAGAAGGTAAAAACCTGCAGCAAAGGGCAGGAGCGTATATTGTTCCTTGGGGAGTAAATGTCCACCTGAGTCATATCTGTTCAAAAGGTAGAAAAGAAAGTAGGTGCCATTTGAAACCTGACTGCATGCCTTGAACTCTGTTAGTGCTCAGGCACTAACCACAAAAATATATTTAATATATGCTTTAGCCCCATTGGTTGGTCTTTGTCCATGTTAATAGTCTCATGTGGTTATCTAATACGAAAACCTGCTCCGAATAGCTTATTTTTGGCTGATAATTATACTTCTCTTCCATCTTGGTCATATGGGGTACTGTGCTAATTGGGAGGAGGGGGGAGTTTTTAGGGAATAAAATTCAGCCCAACAAATTAGGTCCCTTAGTGGGGGGAGCTCAAATGAGGCTTTGGTGATGTGAGAGGTAAAAGACGTGTAAATACCTTTCTGGAGTTTCTGCACAGCAACCGGTCAATTTAATCCTTAAAGGATTTGTGAAGTGTAGGGAATCTTGTGTTGGTTCATCTGTACAGATGAATCTGTCTCAACATAATGAATAATAGGTCAGGCTGGGATGTAATAGGAGTATCTTACATTTTTACAAAGTCTTTCAAACCAGAGCAAATCGGAGCTCTGGGCATTCAACACCATCGACGTTCAGCCACTTCTGAGGAGAACGAGAGCAACACGTCACCAGGAAAGGAAAACGTTACTCATGGTTCAAAGCACTGGTCTTGGCCCATGTCATCTTATGGCTCCATCAGATCCCAGATGGACGCAGGCTTGCTCTGGGTTGTGGCTGTGGTGGGAGGCAGGAGAACAGAGGGCTTGAATTTCTGCACTGGCGGGACGTGAAGTTGTACCTCTTTGGGATTTAGGGTTTACAGACAGATCTCAGGGAAGGTACTGAAAACCCAAACCCTGGCTGCACCGAGTCAGTGTAATAAGGATAAGCAAATAAGGCAGAGATGTCTGAAAGAAATCGCGGGGTGGAGGGTCAAGGTATTTTCAGACTCTGTATTTCCAAGTGATTTAAATGAAACTTTCAGAAGGCATCTCCTCTGAGAGAAAGTCTGAGTAGGTGTATTGCCTCTGTTAGCTGTCAGATCAGTGGATCTTAACAAAGTTCCCAAGTACAGAATGTTTTCAGAAATATTCAAAACCTAAATGTCCAAAATTATAGACAGACGGAGTGTCATCTCTTTCAAACACTCATGAGGCAAAACAAAGGATAAATATTCAAAGCGCTTTCACATTGTGCCAGGATAGTCTCTAAACTTCTCACACCTACCTACAGATCCTATGAGAATCTTTTGCAACACAAACACTACATATGATATGAATTCTATATATTTATACAATTGCATACGTATTTCCTGTCATAAATAATAAACACTGATAACTAGATAAACACAAAGAGTCAATGATATATTTAAAAATAGCCTGTTCCCTGTACTTCTCTGGCGCTTATCCTTCCCATTTTCAAACAACAGACTTCAATATCAAAGATCGTTTTCCAAAGTTGTAGGGTCGTTCCAACTCTAAACAACCACAGTTCAGAGGCTGTTGAGAAGGGATCACGGCTGAAAATACAAATACACAGATATCTAAAGATTTATTGAAAGCTCATTAAAAGTTTGTTTGTGGTACCAAAAAGATTCCCACATATTTCAATAGACAGGGGCTAATATTTCATTGTAAATTCAGTTTTTAAAAGTATTTTATTTCAGTGCATTCATATGTAAATGCGTTCTTTATATTTCTCTGGATACTTTTACTTTCAGTATAATCTTAATGGAAATCAAGCTAACATTTTAAAACGGACTTGTATACCATGTTATATCACGTGAATCTGTGCATAATTCAATATTTGGGAATCAAATTTACTGAATCCATTAAAATCCTCTCTCTGCCATTTTAAAATTTGGTGCTTCAAAATTTGTTTGCGTTCTGAACATAGTTTTGTATTTCATTTTTGACGTCTCAGATAACTATTTGATTTGCTGCATCTTGTTCCAAGTGGAACTCACTGTTTGTTTCATAATAAAAAATTATTTTTCTATATTATGTCAGAGCAAAGAAATTAAAAGCATCATCAGATATTTCTTTTCTACTTTACTTTTTTCCAAAATTTAATTTCTGTATATTCAGCCTGTTCTTAGGAAAAAATTGTCTTTAAATAGAGGAGACAAGAATACACCAAGGGAGCTTGGCGGCTTTTTTATTGAATTTTTTGTTGGTTTGGGTTGGTCTTTTTTTGTTGTTTTGTTTTGGTTTTGTTGTTGGTTGCTTTTTTTCTTTAACATCAGCTCTAATTAAGAACGTTAGGCTAGGTTAAAGAATTCTAACACATTGCTAAGAAGGAGGATTAAATCTGATGATTAAAAATTGATGTGCTGGGGATTACTGCATGTCAATTTTGCTAGAACCATTTCAAAAAGTTCAGGATTTCTCAGGTCGCTCATCACATGATGCTGATTGTAGGAGCCTACAAAGAGCCTTCACACAGATCCAGTTACAAGGCAGTTATTTGTAATTTTTGCTATTGAATTAATTTACGTATATATTGGAAAGCAAAAAAAAAAAAAGAGCATAAAGGAGTTTATACAATCAGCCATAAACGCAGAACTCTGGAAAGCTGACAGCTACACTACCACCAATGAAGTTTGGCTTTTGCAATAGAAACAGCTGTTGCACCTAATGAAAGCACTCAACGGTTTTCTCTAATGCAGCAAAATGATAGCAGCGCCTATTTTCCAAATGGTTAAAGGGTCTGTCAGAATTGCCATTACAAACCACTGTTTTCAGAGTTTTATATTCTAGAGTCAGCCATAAAAAATCCATTCAGGCTGAAATCTGACATAGAACGGCACAAAGCCTGACACCCAAACACTTTTCCTTTTGTCACAGTGGAGGGTTTATCAAATTAGTTTGAAATTAATCTGGGCAATTTTGAATTTACAGGAGTGACAAAGCAGTAATATATATATAGCTTCAAGTGTTTTGGGTGCTGCGCGGCTCATCTGAGTCACTGACAAATTTATGTTTTTAAGCAAATTAATTTATCAAATGGGCTAATTATTCTTGGAAGCTTTAAATACAAAGAAATGAAAAATGACCTTGTAATTAGCTGGAGAATAGAGAACATCACTGCACAGAAGATGCCTTTCTCAGAATTACCAGGCTGCAGACTCTCCAGTCACAGGAGCTGACCCAGGAGAGCCTAGATTACCCTGGGAGAGATAAAGAAACATCCTCCATGAGAGGCTCTGCCCACGAACTAGATATCCCTGAAGAATGCATTGGAGGGAGGAAAAACCAGCTGGGTCAGTCTCCCAAAATCCCTTTTGTCCAGGATTTTAATTGACCCTTTTCCTTGCAATCCCCTGGATAAAATGTGAGCTTTGAATTAGCAGTTTGGGAAAACAGACACCTGGGTCTAAGACCTTTCAAGAAACTAACAGAGTATCTGAGTCCCAGCCTACCTCAGGAACATTTTCCTTCAAAAATTTTTTACTACCTTCCTTCTTTTTATAGCTGTCAGAAATTCCCAAACTGAACTGGCCATTTTTGACTAGTGCTTTGCCAACAGAGTTTCATGTGATGTAAGTGACGTCTGATGGGAACGTGAATGCTGGGACTAGTGATAAAGATTGGCCTTGAGTAACTCAAGGATCCAAGTCCCTACATGGCTGTTGCGGGACCTTATAGCAGCTGGAGACAGGCAGGGGGGTTTTAAAGTGTCTCAGAGACATAAAAACGGCAGGAAGGCTTCTCCTTTCCTCTACAGAGCCTCTGTTTCTCTGCAGTTGTGTAAGAGAAAAAATAAAAAATAAGAAGAGATTACTTTCCTATCTCATAAGAATAATTCATTAATAAAGCCTCACAATATTGTTACAGTGAGAGGCATTTCATTAAGTAAATAGATACTTTAGAGCCTATCAACCAGAAACTTTTGACATCCAAGGAGAGGAGAGCCAAATAAGTGCCAGTATGGCTCCGCTTCCCCTATGAAGATAATAACGTAGCTCTGCTTCTCCATTTAGCCCCTGGGCTTTCACAGCAGTTTCATAGGATCCTCTTACCATCATTTGAACAGCCAAAGGAGAGACAGGAGTTGGCAAATAAACACTTTCCTACACTTCCACATGTGAGACACTTCATAAAACCTTCACATCTGAGTTTACCTCAAGGGCATCACATACTTTGCAATTTAGATAAGTTATTATGCCCATCATTTGCTGAGCTCAGTGGAATGCCTGTTTCATAAATCTGAAAGCAGAGCAAACATGGGTGAGTGAATAAAAGAACAGATGTAACTTACATAAGGATAAGTATATAACAAAAGCTGCACTAATATATGTGAATATGAAATGAAGTAAAATTAGCCTAACATATTATGTAATCTTTTAGCCAGGCACACAGATTTTCAGTAGCTGACCTCTGCTTACTACATCTCCGCCTTCGGCAACAGCAGGGGAACACTATCTGATGAACTGTGCTCTTCCTCTGACATTATCTCTTAATTGAAAATCAAGCCATGGAAAAGGGCCATAGACTCACTAGGCTCTCGGTCAGCCAGAGGAGCAAGGAGGGAGATTCATGGTATGTTGATGGAAAGTGGACGTGTTGCTGAATAGTATTATGCTGGCTACGAGGACAGTTATTTGATGTACATGACTTTGTAACGTCTTGTAAAGTCATCCAAGCCCATGCTACAGCCACCGAGAACTGCGCTTGTTCTCAGGGCACGCAGGCTTCAAACGTTGTTGCGTTTTGGTGCAGTCAACTCAAGAGAGTCTGAACTACTAGAAGGAAAGTGGTTCCCGGTTTGTTCTCATCTCAGGGCCGTGATGCAACTGCATGTTTCACAAACTCATGAACTCATTGTGTGAAGGGAGAGGGAAAGTAAAGGATGGGAAAGGACCAAAAAGCACATCTTCTGATACAGGAGTGGAAGTCTAATGTGTGATATCTAATGTCTAATGAAGCCAGAAAAGCACAAATGCAAAAGCAAAATAATGTTAGCGGCACTGATTCGGGTAGAATGAGACTGAAGGAAATGAAGAGCAGAGCAGCCAGGGAGAAATACAAAAATGTTTGTGCGTTGACCAAAGACTGGCTTCATGCTGAGATTAGAGAAAACATATTAAGGCATTCTGGAAAGGATTAACTCAGAATCAGCAACAGCTTCGAGAAGAAACTATGGCAGGGGTTTCTAACCTGGCACTCAGTGAAGTTTTCAGACCAGGCAGAGGAAGTTAGGAGAGTGCGTGAGTAGAAAATGAGATTTTCCCCACTGAATCTGAGGTGATACAGAAGAAATGTAGGCAACCAGAGTCCCATTAATAAATTCAGCCCCACTGTAGGGACAATAAAATCGTGACAGAATTCACGGAGCAATTTGTGTAAGAGAGGGGTGACGACGGGATTTCAGGAGTTATCAGTACTTCTGGTCTCTAAATCAATTCCTACCCTTGTGAGTCTCTGGTTCTCTGTGTCTCACACACCAGAGAAGAAAAGATACCCCAACAAGACATCTACGTGTCCTTTAGCTACACTAGAAGAAGCACTTGCATCCTACCCATTTCCCACCCCCCAGACACCAGTATCTAATAAAAAGCGGAGGTATTTAGAGACCACACACTAAACAGCTATACCTCCTGATCACAACTAGACCAGCATTGGAATGTGAAAAACAGAGGCTGTGACTCTAAAAAACAATGACCTTTCAGGCACGCAAGGTTTTGTTCAAGTCTGGAGCAGATGCAGGAAGTTTCAAGTTTGCTGTTCTACACCAGAAGGAAAGTTTCCGTAGATAAAAGCATGGGGTTTTTTTTTCCAGTTAAATCAGTTGGCCTAGTAACAGATATCACCTACACCCATCGTTCTGTGGCCATCACAGTCACAACAAAACACTGCTAACACTATTGGGAAAAAGTGTTTTGTTATAGGAAAGGCTTTGGTCTGTTCCACCAAGCTATAAGGTGCTAAAAGTCACCGGAATAATTTTAAATAGCAGCAAATCTAGCAACTGCGCAGTAAATGTCCTAAACGTTGGAATAACGTAGCTGGCTGTAGCTGCTTGGCAGCTAAATCACGGGCAATCCTGGGAATTAACAATCTGCTCGAACGGATTTAGATAAACATTTCCCCAGCCCTTGCTAATCATGTTGTCAGTTATAAATGAGCAGCCTGCTTACCTGCTGCCCTCTGCCCGAGAAGGTCTCCAGCCCTATAAACACTTGCTACCAGGTATTGCTACTGCCGTGAAAAATAGCAGGAGTCAACAAGACTGCTCACAGCAAACACTGCACTGGACAGTGATTTCAGGAGAGCTTATAGAGTACAAAAGGAGCTGTGAGGTAGTTAATAAATGTAATTCATTACCAGCATCAATATTACTTTCATTCAGTCCCTCATCCACAAACCATCTTTCCTCCATCTGCTTTTAGCATTGGAGATTTGCTAGCGCGCCAAGAACCTGCTGGCAGACACCGGGTTTCAGTGTGTCACTGAACTCATTCCTCTACGATGGAAATGCACAACGGAGCCGTCGATCAGACTTCTTTCTTTAAAGAAAGGCCATGCATACAGAAAATGTGAAAATACAGGGAGCTATGTGAAAATACAGAAACGGAGCACGAGGAACAACATATTTGTCTTTGGCATCGGCATCTGAAGCGGTGAGCATTTCTAGAAGCAGGTCCAAGGCAAGAGTTGTGCAGTCGGTTGGGTTTGTATCACCAGACAAATGCAGGGAAATGACTCTGGCCTGCCTGCGGCGGTTCAGCCCATGTGCTACTGTGCAAACCCACTCCCTTCCAAAAGCAACCGTAGCAGCTCAAATGCGCTTCACTTAACATACACAGAGTAAAATCATGATTTTTTTTCCCCCCCCGCCAAGATTCTGAGCAACATTTGTTCTAACTGACCTTAATGGAATGTATAGATTGGGATTTCATTTTTATTGAAATATCAGTAGCTTTTCTCAAGCTTTTCTTCCACGTTCTATACAGCCATCCTTACTTACTCGTAGGCCCTTCAAGTACTGTTCTTTGGTTATATTCACTTCAACGAGTGCTTTAGCTAGTAGCTCTGCGAGACAAAGGAAAACGTTGAGAGGTACTTCATGTTTAAAGGCAGCTCATTTCTATTACTAATAGCTTCCAAGTAATAAAAATAGATTCTGTATGCCAGAAGATCCTTTTCGCTGATACATGTTATTTATAGCTCCTGCATATATTTTCAAAATTGTCTATTTCTTATTTGACATCACTCCCTCGATTTGTATTGGGATTTAGGAAGTTTGGATGTTTAGGCATTATAGAGAATGCAAACACATGCAGCCATGCGAGACATACTTTTATGATTTTACAGTTTACAGGGTCTTCTTGCTGATTATCCATCTACATTTTTTTCTAAACAGAGTTATTTTCCTAGAGGAGTTTGTCCTTTTGGGATCCTGGCTCTTTCTCATTTCATTCTAAACTCTTTTGCAGGTACCATAATTGATATTTTGCATTTGTATTCAAATTCATGTAGATCTTTTAAAAGACATGTGCTTTCAAGTTTGCTTGCGATGAGAATAGCTCCCCCATTTTTGGATAAGCCACAAAGCTTCCTTTGGACAGTCAGTAAGCCATCAAACACGGACATCTGTTCCTTGGAAGATCCCCCTTGCAGCAAAGGTTGACAACTTCCATGACATCTGTGGCCCATCAGGACTTGGACAAAACCAGGCTGAATGATGGATAATATTGCAGTGTTCCCTCCTCGTAGCTGGTACACATCACGTAATTAGGAACCGTACGTGGGATGTCTTATCCCAATGAGCGCATAGGAAGGGCAAAGAACATGCTTGCATTGTGGTATTTCAGAGCAAAGCCAGATGCACCCAGGCAAGTTCAGAAAAGACTGATAGGACATTACTGGAAATGCAGTACGCGCTTCAGAAAAGGAGATGTGAACTTCCCATAAAGCCCTGCTTTGAGGAGGAGGTTGGTCTAGATGACCTCCAGAGGTCCCTTACACCGAAATCTTTCGGTGATTGTAATTCAGCTGCAGCCAGCAAGGGCTGCTTACATCTCCCTCCACACCGTGAGCAAATCAATCAGGATGGCATCCAGAGAGCCGGGCTGAACGCTCACAGCAGCCAGTCTCTCTCCTTTATCCATCACCGGACAACGTGTACAAAAGGGCAGGATTAGAAACATTTTTATATGCTATAAACAGGGCCTGTGCTGTTCCTTATCGTTGCATGGATCTATATAATGTCATTTTCAAGAACTCCTGTAGGTCTGAATCAAATCCTAAGCCAAAAAGAAACCATATATTGCCTCACCTGGTTAGATCCTCTGCAGTTTATCCCTCCAGCTAATCCCGTTGCATTGCCTGTTACCCCAGGAGCGCTGTGTTTTCGTTGCAGACATAAACTGCATTGGATAAACGTACCAAACCCATCAGCATTTACAGATTCTGCCCAACCTTACAGAACGACGCAAAACCCTCTCAGTTAAGAACAAGCCGATCGCCTCAGTGTTCACATGGACCACAGATCATTTTCTTCTCCAGGCAAACTCAGAACTAGAATTCAGAGCAGACTAATTGCCTTGTAGTCCATCCAGGTACTTCTGGGGCACTAATTACGCTTTTCACCTTCTCACTCCATGCCGGAGTAAAAATGCCTTGATGTGTGGCAGTGAGGAAAGGCAGACACAACCTCTCTCATTCAGCTGATTTTTCCCAAGAATAAAAGAACAGGAATACTTTTGAGCCGTGGCCTGTCCGCAGCTCTGTGCTGGTGCCTCAGCAGCACAGCAAAGGCTGTGCCATCGAGGCCGGCAGCTTCTCGGTCCAAGGGCATACATTGAGGTTTTGTCCTTCCCATTCATTCCTCTGGCTTAAAAAATAGTGTCATTTCCTTCATGTGGGCCAAATAAGTTTGCTTTTCTTGACGTGTTTCTCATTTTCATTCAGACTCAGCATTAGCACATTGCTTTGATTCCATTCCCCAGGTGCCTCCATGGGCCCATGGGTATAAAACTGAAGGCGGGTAGTTGAAATGCCAACACTGTATCTCTGTGCTCTTGCAGAAGCCCGGGTGTTTTCTCAGTGTTAATTCCGTCGCTTTTTGTTCTGCCCTTCCCCAAATCAACAACTTCCACCACTGATATCTTCCACAACACATTATCAATGCAAGAATTTGAAGCACAAAGAATTTGGGGGCAATGTAAAATAAATGCAACATTAATGTAACGGGCACAAAATAAACTCTACTGACCGCCTGGTTCATTTTCAAATTTCTGTACTCAGACCCCTACACTGCTCTGCTTAGCTTGATCCCAAAGCGCCTGTAGGTAGCCATGGATGTACTGTGGACTGAGCATATCATTTGCTTTAAAGGCATCTTTTGTTTCTATTTCTTCCCTCTTTCCATCTGTTCTTCATTCTGTCCATTCCCTTTTTTTTCTCCTCTGCTCCCTCCATCTGATCACAGGGGCCAGGCTAAAGAGAGAAAAAAAAATCCAGTGAACGAAATAGGGTCAGCAGCAGCCTGAAATCAGGAGCTAGTGAGAAAGAAATGGGAGGAACTTGAATAGATGGGCACCAAGGAGCCTCTAGCTGGGCCTGGGCTGTCGAGATTGATCCAAAGTAGAAGTGCTGCCTCCGCACCGCTGGGAGTAACCAGGGGATGAATGCTCAGAATACCTTGAAAGTAAGATGTCATAGCAGCGCAGGATTAAAAATAGGTTGAAGTCCAATTTGTCTTTGTAAGTTCTCAGGTCACCGGGCACCTGAGGAAAAGACCATAAAGGCACTGTATAGCCATGCAGATAGGAGAATGAGTGGTTTCATATCTTCAGGAGAGTCTTTAAGGGACTTCACTCCCAGGATGTCAAGCAGCAAGTTCAGCTGCTGAGAGCTGAGCACAGCCCCTGCAGACGGGATGCGCTGCTGCAGACCAGCTCCCAGGCAGTCCACAGCACACATGGATGCTATGTGGATTGGGGATTAGAGGTGGGGAAACACAATCCAGGTACAAACAGTGCAAAGGACTGACCCAGCATTGTTGATCTCTGCGCACGTTGGGATCAGGCCTGAAACGAGCCTCACGTGAATCACGGGCAGCACCAGCAGCAAACGCTCTGCTGTGAACCAAGTTCTGCAGGGCTCTTCCCTTGGGCTTCAGCGCTGCTTTAGCCAACAGTATCCGTAGGGTTCTGCTGCATAACCCTGGGATTTGGTCTCAGCATCGGTCTGTATCCAGCTATTGCTTCGCTTGGGAATAAGTCACAAGTCTTTACCAAAATCCATTTTCCTACAACAGCTGTTGCTCTAACGCTAGTCACGTTCGTGCTGGCTACAAACTCCGTCCTTCTACCTACTCCCATCCACACGGATTCTTATTTAAACAGTTATTGGGTGAGGGGGATAAAGAAAAAAAAAGTGAAGCTATTGATTTAAAAAATTTGCATTTCCTGATGAGAGCCTCGAAGGTGGCTCACCGCAGTCAGACAGCACAAGAGGGGGCACAGGGAGGCTTTAAATCAAGGCAAAAAGGCAGAACATAATGCTTCCAATTTACTTTCCTAAAATGAAATGTGCAAGCTAAAAAGCCATGAATAAGCACTACTGAACACTGCAGCCACCGAAAAGAGATTTTTAAGCTATTCTCCCCCCTCTGCTCCTTTATCTTGTCAAGAGACTGTATTTTCATTGTGTTCATATGGTAATTTAAATCATGCCAGGGCTCAGAGCATACAGTGTAATTGTAAGTCGGCGAGGGTTTGAATGCCATCACTGCTGTGCAAATAACATCATCAGCTCATCAGCTGTGTCAGTAACATTGCAATTATGTAAGCAACTATTATTTCTACCCCGATATGCCATATTAGAACTTATTTGGGGGGCTGGAGCTGACAGGTATTCTATAAATATGAAAAGCACACAACAGCAGCTGAGCCGCGGTTTGAGGTAAGAATGTCATTCCACTGGGCCTTTGTGGTGGCATCACCATCCTTTAGGATGGTCCTAAAGGAGCTGCTGGAAAAATTGTTGCTTTTCTGGTGCCCCCTTTGCCCTCACCCTAGACCCTACTCATCACCTGGGACCCGTTTCCCTTCCCCTTAGCACCCTTTGTGCTCACCCAAAATGCAAGCACTCGCCCCAAAATACTTTTAACCGCAGCAGAAAGTTGCGTAGACATTTTAAGTTGGCCTGTTGCAGAAGAGTCTTGGGGTTTTGGTGGTCATTTTCAATATGGCTAAGCCCCTGGACCGGAGCGTGGCACTAAGCGATTAGCCTTTCTGAGACTTCCCGTGTGCTTTTCGCCAGATCGATGATTTCCTAAGCTTTTATTTCAGCTTCTTACAAATGAGGCCAGCGTAATGATTCCTTTCTCTAATCCTCCACGTGTTTATCTGGTGAGTACGTCACAGCAGAGCCAGCCCGCGAGCCTGCCCCCAGAGAGCCCCAACCTCCCCGCGCTCCTGGTGCGGTGGAACTCTTGGCAACGGTGGATCAAAAGCCCACAACCACATGCCTGCCCATCAAGGTTCACCAACGCGGTAGAAATCCCATTTCCACAGCATCGTGCACGGTGCTACGCGAAGCCCATCTGCTGCAAATGTCAGCCCCGCAAGCTTCGTGGGGAGGAGGAGGCAGAGCTCCTCTCCCAAACGCAGTCCTTGTGCCCTCAGCACCCCAGGGAGGGAGAAATAATAGTCCGTAAACTGTTCTGCTTGCCTCGTTGTCTCTCTGTCACACACACACCCCCCTGACCAACACAAACCACGGCCAGAGCACAAGTTCAGGGCTGAGGAGCACTCTGGTAACAGCTCAATAAATGGATAAATACAAAACAATTCATAGTCAGCTGTTCTGTGTTGTGCCTCAGGAAGCAACGCTCCACCGAATCCGTGTCAAGATGACAGATCAGGACTTTTAAATTTTTAAAAAATATTTCAGCTTAAAATGCAATTGGAAGATTGATTTTTTTAGATCCTTACATTATATAGGGTCTAGGTCTTGAGTATAACTCTGCGTGAAGGGAGATGATTCTCATCTTCACCTCACAGAAACGCTGACAAACGGTATGAATAAAGGTAAGGTATGGGGAGAGACAGGCATAAAGCTGTGAATGCCTGGCATTTACAGAATTCCTGCACACTGCACTATTAATCTGTATTTTCAGTTGTTTTGAAATCGCCCCTGCAAGGAAGATGTGTCTATCTGAATGTACTCTCTAATAGAATAATTCAGTTTTTATTTTAGGGGGACGCTGAGGTCCTGTATTCTTTTACTGTATTCTGTAGTGTATTGTATTCATGGGAAAACATATTTATTCAGAACTTCGTTTTGATTTAATAGAAAAATGGTTCTTGCCACAGCAATGTGGAATACTCATTTTTCTCCACGTGTTGATTTTTGGCACAAAAATGCCAGAAGCCTCTGTTCTCTTTCCTTATCAACAAAAACTTTCCTGAGATTAATTTCCTCATCATCCTTTCCTTTTAAAGTGGCTGATTTTCAATGCCATTTAAAGGCAGAGGTGTGATAAATTCCTGTTTTCAGTGTACACATTTCAATGAAAGAATCTATTCCATAGCAGTAAAGTAATTGAATCCAAATAGAAAGGGGAAAGAAAAAAAAAAAAAAAAGAAGAAAATCAGGTACTGCTACTGCAGCCAATTGTGTGAGAGATGCCTTCAGGTATTTTTCTTTCTAATGACAATTACCTTTGAAATAAACTAATTGCAAAAGTTTTAGAAGTTTTTAAAGAGGGGATGGGACATGCTTCTGACACCATTTCTTTATAATTGCAGATTGGACTAATTGAAGACTTCTTATACCAAGCAGAAGACAATTACCTAAAGAGAAGGCTGAGAACAGCTAGGACGGGAAAAACGAAGAGGACTGAAAGCACAGCAACATTATAGGCCAGGAAATACAAAATTGTCCCTTGACTGCTCTGAAGAGCAGTTTGCTACACAGCAAACAAGAAAATTAACACTGTAGGTATTTAGTAGATAGGTCCACAAAAGCCACCTTTCCACTTAATAAGCCTTCCCCTCGTTACAGGGTATCTTTAGCAAAACACTCCTGCACTTCATTACTCCTAACTGCTTGGAATAAAGGTTTGTGAAAGGTTTCTTTCAAGTTGTCTTGTTTATTTAAATAGTAACACCCAGCCAAAGAGGGGCCTGTATTTTCTGCTCTGAGAATATTCTGCGTCCAAACTCTATTAAGATCCTCCTGGTTTGATTATCGCAGAAGCAGCACTGAAAACAGGAATCCCTCCATCCCCAGCTAAGAGGAATTCAGCCTCACACCGCCTTCTTTCCAAGTTAATGCCTTACTCTACAGATATTGGCACAATCCACAGGTGAAAAGTGGCATCCCGCACCTTAGGGCTGCGGCAACTACCAGTGCAAGAAATGCAAAGAGAAAGAAAATTTTTAAAAGAGCCCAGCTGTCGGCCCATACATAAGAATGTGAAGTCCTGCACTCTCATCTGTGCCCTAAGGATGATTTTTTTCCCCATTAGATGGTAACGCACAAACGCTCCAGGGAAGAGAATAACTGTGCCTGCCTTCTCCAGTGCAAATCTCTTGGTTAAGGATCAGCGACACGTCTCACGATCCCACGGCAGCAGTCTGTCACTCAGGCACATCTTACATCACTTATGTCTTCAAGGGAGCACAGGTTCCCAAATCCCCTGAGACCTGTCATCAGTGAGCAAAGCAACGCACCTACATGTCAACAGGCACCATCTTATCAGAGGATGTTTGACAGGCATCCCCAGCTGACGTGCGCAGCCTCTTCTAAGGCTGGCGTTTCCTTTTTGTTCACTGTGTTTGCTTTGTAAGAAAATAGCCTCATCCTATAAAAACAACCTTCATTTCATTATATTTTCCCATTGAAGCATGAGTTTAACACAAAAAGATAGAAAGAAAGGAAAAATCCACCCCCCAGCCCTAAGATTTAATTAAAAACCCAGGATCTCAAAGTTATTTACCCACTTAATTCCCATTATCTATTTATCACAGATAGGAGTCTAAATCCTACAGACTTTTAGCTGCTAGAGACCATCTTCCTAGGCTCTCATAAAAGATTTTTGAAAACTAAGAAAGAACAGGCAAAAGCTTTGATGGTCCTTTGTTCATTGTTAACCGAGTAAGAATAAAGCAATCTTTTTGAGAAAATCTGAGCTAGCTTGAGCTCCTGAAACGTGCGGGACAGAGAAACGAAGAGTTATTGCCCTTTGGAGACGGCATCATTTTGCTATGGAGTTGGTTTTGTCAGATGAAGTTTTATGACACATAGTGGCATTCATCCATCTCTGACGAGCAGACACACACTAAATCAGACAGACTGCTCCCCACGGATCATCAAGTCACAGTCAACACACAGTTTGGTAAATCATGAGGCTCTTAAGCAAATACTCTCAATTTAATGCAAACTGGCTTATAATTCTGCAATATTTAATTGCAAAACCAGGTATTTCCACCGAGAATGATGAAAAATAATTAAGTACACAGAAACCAGGTGATCTTTTTGAAGAAAACAGCAGCATTGCCAGTGAAAAACATGTCTGTGTGACATGAACAAGTTGATCCAAGCGCACCGAGAAAGGTGTACCAGCCTTATCGCCTTGTGAGAGACCCAGATCCGAGACAAGATGTGACATTTCACTTCTCAGATATCAGGTAGGGCAGAAAACCTGTCTTACGCTGCAGATCAATACATCCCTGAGAGAGAGAGAGAGGGGCCATAGCCCAAATCAATCTGTAAGGTGTCGGAAACATCTCGGCCCACGCCTGGCTACAGTGCCCTTTAGCCTCCAGAAAGCCGCAGACTAAAGCAGTTGTCAGGAGATGAAGTCAGCTATGAAATAACACACAGCAAACGTGAAAGGAGCCTCTGTCATGGAGAAAGGCGTTGCTGTTTTCCAAAAATAACCGTCTGTATTGCACAGATTCCCAGTCCAAAATCTGTGTAGTATTTTATTCAGGACTTGTCGAGAGTCAGCTCTACTCCATGCACGCGGAGGGTGGGGTGGATTTCTGGTGCTTGCTGCGTGCAGTATAGTTTCTAAAGCATGAGGTTCACTAGGATCACCCACAAAAATTAAAACACTTAACAACTATTAACTTGCCTTTTGTAGAAACTGCAGGCTGTACTTTAATGATTCTCCAGCCTCCTAACTGGTCATTTCTACAGGGTGGTAACATATCCCACACGCCCTCTCATTCACGAAATATCATTACAAGTTGGACTTCATTCTTCATCCTCCTTTTTGTTAAGAGCACATTAAAAACAATCTGACCCATGGTTGCTGTGGCTATTTTAGTCTCATACACAAGGGCCCATCTAGGACCACTCCCCAGGAGTCCCACTTTCAGGCCACTTCTCTTTCAAAGACTAGTTTCCAAATGAACGATGGGGGCTTGCTTCTCTCCATCAAAAAATTCTTTTTCAAAAAAAAAAAAAAAAAATCATTTATCTGTTGACAGCTAGGTTCACTGGCCCAGGCAACTGGTGTCAGTTGAAACCACTCAATGAAAAGCAAAGAACACTATATCAACTTAAAGAAAGGGAGGAGGGGGAAAGAAAAGTAGAAATACCCTCTCGCCTTAGCCTGCCTCATAACTCTCCTGCTTTCTGTTGCAATCCTGGCTTCCTTGTACATGCCCAGACTGCTGTACTAAGCCCTGGAAGGGACAATAAGGACAGGAACAGTCAGGTGTTGGGTACAGGTTTACTGTTGGGTTACAACAAACACTAATTACACTCAGAAAAAGTAGACCAGATAGTGTTTGGTCTTAAAATCATTTTTCACTTTCACTCTTTGTGAAGTCTCTTCCATCAAAGGGGCATGGTAAAAACACTTGTTTTGGTTCCAAGTGGTTCCAAGTGACAGAGAATAAGTCTATAGCTAAGCTATTAAGTTAAACACATCATCAGAGGAAGATGTTGAGATGCATTCGTGACATCCAGTGGCAGGGATTAAATGAGGAGATGCACTAATGGCACCCACTGCTCGGGATTAAATCAGCATCCTCCTGTTGCTAATCTCCCTCTGTTGTCAACGAGAGGGATAACACTCTGAAATAATTTGGAGCACCTCAGTCACACTCCTGCCTCTGCTGGTATCTCCCTCCAGCTCTGTTTCACACCAAAGGTGAAAGAGAAAAGAATGGTTACCTCAAGTTTGCCTTCAAATTTGCCCATAGAGAATGCGAGCTCCTGAGAGCAAGGACAGTCTTACAGCCCACTCCAGGTGGCCTCTTAGCAATTAGCGTATTAACACCTCTAAATAAAACACCAGTTAAGAAGTAGCCTCATATTAAGAAATCTATAAACTAGTAATGAGTTTATCAATACCAAAGACACACGAGGGATATTAGGCACCAGAGAGTACTTCCAAAACAAAGTCCACTGCTAAAATCAGAAGGATCTATGTACACATACACCGTACTGTACCTACAACCCAGCTGAGAAGTCGTACAGATGTAACCTGCTGCTTATTCAGTGGCTCGATGTGATCACACATCTTTAATCTCAAACACCAGAACAACAGCAGGCCGGGGTTTTACATTTTTCCATTTGAACTACAATCGCTGTCACAGGACCCAATTTCACATCGGGCTGTTTCTTGTTCGTGTTGCAATTCATCACGAGAAGACGTGAGATCTAAGATACCTCGGCAAGGCATAGTCCATGAATAATACAGCGCATTACTTTGACCTTTTCGGTTTGCTTTGTAGTATGATTGGCCAACCGTTCCTGTCCTCCCCTGTTAACCACCCCATTAACCTGGGAGGAGAAGGTGGAACGGACAGACAATTAGCCGGCAGAATACTAAAAAGGTTAACACAGGAGCACACAGCCCTGGCTTTCTTGAGCTTTAATGGGTATTAAGATTCTGAAATATCTTTCCACTTTCAAAGTCTGCAGGGAAAAAATAAGAAATCGCACAAGATGAACTTTGTTCTCATTTCAGATTATAACCATGTAGTTCCTTTCAGATGTCACACTTGGATGATTCTAGTTTATGAGTGAATAAACTGAGAAGAATGTTTATTTTTACCCCTCTCAATATGGAGAATATTCAATTAGAGCAGCAAACTTTTTCTTTGAAGCTGGTCATTCTTAAGTAAAGGAAAATTGGAGAAAGTAGAGGCAAAAAAGCTCCATACGGCAGCCGCCTTTAAAAAGGTCACACTTGCTACGCTAACTACATGAGCTGAGTCATTCCAGTCGGTTCCTAGTCAAAGAGGGGAAATGGTGGAATTTTTCCATCCCATGGGCTGTCAGCTGCAGAGAGCTTTATCTTGGTATTCACCAAGATTACGGATCTCACGTGTCTCCAGCACATGCAGAAAATGAGGCACAGCAGGTCTTGGTGGAGTTTCAGAAGTGCCTGGTGAAAGCAGCTGCCCCGTTTCTCTGGGTTTTCATACATCTTTGTAAAATCTTGCCTTTTTTTTTTTTAAAGATCACACCATCATGAATGACACAAAGTTTTATAGGCAAGTGTTAGAAAAGGTTTTCTGAAGCCTTGTAGCCAAAAGGCCTAGTTTCAAGACTGAAGGAGCTTCTTTGCTTGTAAAGATTTTCTAAAGGTTACTCTGATGGTTCAGGTGTGATGACCTGGGATAGCTTGGTTTTCAGATGCTGCCACATTCTTGTCTTTGTACAAATGTGTCACTTTGAGTTACTATTATTAGCATTATTAGCAGTGATGTTAAATACGTGCTTTGGATGGAAGAAATCAAGGCAAAGAGAAAGGGACCTTTTTGCTACCCACTGGAATGCCAAATTTTACATTTATTACTGGTATTGATCGTAATAACATAGAGTCTTTTTTATTACCTCACAGTAATAATACAATCTCTATTCTGCTTAAGGTGAACAGTTGTATTCCGACAGGAAGAATTACTAACAAAGAAAAGATAAAGCTTTAAATAATAAAAATTACTTTTGTGGTTTCTCTCTGTAACACACTTTAAGTCCAGAAGGGACCGTTAAGATCACCTATATGCCAAGGATTTTTACACTGTACTTTTTGATATACGAGATCTCAAGTAACGTACCATTTCTTTTGACCCTTGATCTTGAGCATTATCTTGATGATTTTTACGAACTACTTACAGAAACATTCACACACTTGGGGCACACTCACAAATTGAAAGAGATTAGAGAAGTAAGATTTTCTTCCAGAGGTGCAGTTGTTCTTTTTGGAATAAAAATTCTACGGTGTTTTTGTGATAATTTCAGTGACTGAAATCAGCACAAAGAAAAGTTTATCAGATGCAATATCTTTAATGTGTTGGCTTGGAAAGATCTGTAGCAATTTCAATGAGCCCTTATTGTTGATTTAAAGTCTGGAATAGCACTGAATATTTCTGGGCAGTTAGTGAGGAAAGTTACAGCAGAGTTATACCGTTTACGGGCTCTCCATAACTCTGCCCACTGCCTTGCAGGATGGGAGGGACAAGAAGAAATCCCAACCTCAACAGCTCATTTCTACAGATGACTATCACAAATTAAAACCTATCACAGATTAGGAGAGCAGCAATACTATCAGGAACCAGATTAAATTCTGAGTATGTTGAATAGAAAAGGCAAATGAAGAGAAAGAAAAAGAAAGACACTCCATTCCTGCATTTGTTCTAGTGTCAGGGTGACCTAGGGAGTACCTACGGCAGTGAATGGATTGTCCCCACTGCAGATAAAGAGCTAAAACCCTTCTTGTTCTTTGTGCTCACTAAATGAGAGCTGAGGTGATCCGTGAGAAAATAAGAGTGCCAGGAAACACGCTGACTTGTTACACTGCCTTGAACAGTTTCTCTCCAGAGCCTCCTTTATAAGCAACACAGCAGTAACTTTATTTTTGAAATATATTTATCCACCACTATTGTTAAACGTGCCCTAAGAATTTTTGTTTTCCGGAGGGACAAAACCATCAGCTTTTACATATCAACAAACAAGCAAAGTGAAAGCTTTTTTTTTGTTAAGATATGGAATGTAACTTTTTGTGGGGGGAAAAAGCTGGGGGTGCATAAAACTGAATTCTGCCACTTAATTAGTAATCAGCAATGATCTGTCAGAGTTACTGTAATTCATGAATTGTTAAGTCAAAGCGAAAATGGCAAGTAATTAGTCTGTATCCATTAGAGCTTCACTTGCACTCACTCATACAGCTTAGGGTTTCAATCTGAGGAAGAAATGGAAGTGTGAAATTCCTTAATATATGCAGCTTTTTAATTAGCAGCCAGTGCTGATTTGCCAACTCTAATGCACGAGTGATTGAAACACAGAAAAAGGCACATTTTAAAAATCATTTATGCTTATATTTACATTCTCTCCAGGCTGAAACATTGGAGAAACCACTGAAATACCATCTTTGCCATCACAGAGCAGCAAAAAGCACGTAGGAGCTTACAGTCCAACACAGCCAACGAATTACTGGCTGCTTGGGTAAAACAGAAGTAGAATATTTATGAGAAGTTGTTAGTATCACCAAACATCGACAAATAAACATTACTGTTTTCAACCATACACAAAACAAAATCTCCAAAAGCTCAGGTGATGCAGTTTATATTCCAGTCAATCCCATTTTAAGTAATCCATTAATAAATGAACAGCGTGCTTACCAGGCTGTTGTGCGTTCCTCGACCTCTGGATGAGGAGGTGGCAGCGGAAGAGAAGTGCAAAAAATCATCCTTTACCCAATCTTCACAGGTGCCAGGGAAACCTGAGCTGGCAAGGCAGAACCAGAAAGCTCCTGGGCTTTCGTAGGCACAAGATTTTACCTCTCTGAAATAGGATGGGCTCCACAGCGCTCCTGGTAAGCTGGGCAGCAAAGCTGGGCTCTGCAGCACCAGGCCCAAAGCCACTTCCTTCTTCCTCAGCCCTCAGAGAAATTAGGGTGCTCCAGGGAGAGGGGAAATGAGAGGGATAAATATTCTCCTCTTTTACCCATGTTCATATAAATATCAGAACTTTAACTCTTTAATTTCACCAATATAAGGTACTCACACTAGGCCTCCCTGCAAAGGGTAAAAATAAAAGGATGCTTCACATCTTGCTGTAAGCATCTTTTTTTCACTACTTCATACATGTATGTATTTCTAGACACAAAAACTTGCTTCAACAGCAGAGTGCAGCTCCCGCTCCACTCAGACTCGATGCTTGAAGTCAGTATCAGCGCATGGGTCAGCTGATAAAGGCACCAAGACAGCTTAAACCAATTACAATTTGCAGGTAGGCTGGTAATTGCACTTCTAACTGCATAAATTAGGCATAGAAATGCACGGCTGCATTTGTGCTGAGGCCCATGGAACGCTCTGTGCCAGCTGAAAGTCCAGCCCTAAATACTGGTAATGGTCTTATCCACAACTGACTTTCGTTTGCCCAACACCTGACAGCGTTGCACCTATGTCACTAGGTGTTTAATTAGCTCGTTTTCATGGTGTTCTCATTTCCATTTTAACTTTGGTTACTGACGGGAGAGAGCAGGTTTCTGGCTCTGCACTTAAAACCAATCCCAAGGCAAAGAACGTGGCACCAGTTTGCCTTCGCCCTTCCAACGTCAGCTGCACAGAGCACTCAGCCAACATTTTAAGCGTCAACAGCTTTTGTGTTTTTAAAGTACATTCTACCTATCCCCTGTTTTGTCTCTGATGGCTGGCTTTCAGAGGTTGTAAACATCCATCTCACTGTGGAATTTTCAGCTCCTATTTTTGAAACAGCAACTATTTTTCTGTAAAATACAGGTCAAGCCGTCCTGTTGAATCTACAACAGATTCAGAAACAGGTGCTTTCAAGCATCTGTAATCTCTTCACCTCTTCTGTTTGAACAAAAACACATAAAAGATTAATCATCCTTGTGCACAAATGCTTTAATAGCTTGCCACGAGTGTATGTTCATGAATTCTAGGTATAGGTTTGTGAATGGCTGGTAACCAAAGCGCAGACTGAGCTACGTAAGGAAGTTCACAATTCAGGTATCAACAAAGGGAGAAGAGTTCAGCTCCAACCTGCGTTCCAGACTTCTTCCAGTCCCTTGGCCAAGAGCTGGCTTCTTCAGTATCTCAGTGGGTTGATTTTTTTTCTCATTTTTGTAAGCAGGCAAACAAAGCCTCATACAAGCTTTAGTCTACACACTCCCTCTGAACTACCACCCGATAGCCATACAGGCTCTTTGAACACCATATATATCATAAACTTCTGAGCAATATTCTCTATTTCAACTAGTTACTGAGATAGGTTGGTAACGTAATGCATAATTTTCTCAAAATGTTGAAGGGCATGCTTAAATATTAACTCGATGGCAAAGAACATATAGCACACCTACTGAAAGGAATTTTCTTCTTGGAGCACTCCCACCCAGAACTTCAATGCTAACAAGGGAAGCGAGGGAGCATGCTGCTAGAAAACTGCAATCTCCTTGAAAGTTTGGATCAGAGCAGTGAGACATCCCCACTCAACACCCACCCAACAGAAGACCCTTTCCTTTGATAGCTGTTCTTCAATTTTAAGAGCCACCAATTTAGAACAATGGTTAAGAGTAAGGATTCTTGTAGCAACGACCACGAGCTCATTGAACCGTTTTATTTTGTACAGCCTACAAGAAGAGAAGGTTGTGTTTCAAACAAAGATCATTTTTTGACCTCCTCTTCAGAGAGATGCAGTCTTTCTGAATGAAAATGCTGCACGTGGGCTGGCAAACTCTTCAGCAGAGTGGTAAGTCAACGCGAGCCTGGTTAGAGAGAAATGTCCTTTTTATCCCACGTTTGTTCCTTAAAGAGTTGCAGACCAGATCCTATAGTTTTATTGACACAGAAATCTCATCATAAAGGTTTAAGAAATTACACTTACTTCAACTGAACTCTCTGAAATTAAGTTTAAAAAACTATGCTATTAAGGAGACCTGAATTGTCTGTATCATGATTGAAGCCAAGTGTTGTACAAAACCAGACGGCTACTGTTA
>WHYT01014954.1:116636-132528 GCA_009806455.1 Tetrax tetrax | reverse complement strand
CTCCCTGCAAAGGGTAAAAATAAAAGGATGCTTCACATCTTGCTGTAAGCATCTTTTTTTCACTACTTCATACATGTATGTATTTCTAGACACAAAAACTTGCTTCAACAGCAGAGTGCAGCTCCCACTCCACTCAGACTCGATGCTTGAAGTCAGTATCAGCGCATGGGTCAGCTGATAAAGGCACCAAGACAGCTTAAACCAATTACAATTTGCAGGTAGGCTGGTAATTGCACTTCTAACTGCCTAAATTAGGCATAGAAATGCATGGCTGCATTTGTGCTGAGGCCCAGGGAATGCTCTGTGCCAGCTGAAAGTCCAGCCCTAAATACTGGTAATGGTCTTATCCACAACTGACTTTCGTTTGCCCAACGCCTGACAGCGTTGCACCTATGTCACTAGGTGTTTAATTAGCTCGTTTTCATGGTGTTCTCATTTCCATTTTACCTTTGGTTACTGATGGGAGAGAGGAGGTTTCTGGCTCTGCACTTAAAACCAATCCCAAGGCAAAGAACGTGGCACCAGTTTGCCTTCGCCCTTCCAAAGTCAGCTGCACAGAGCACTCAGCCAACATTTTAAGCGTCAACAGCTTTTGTGTTTTTAAAGTACATTCTACCTATCCCCCGTTTTGTCTCTGATGGCTGGCATTCAGAGGTTGTAAACATCCATCTCACTGTGGAATTTTCAGCTCCTATTTTTGAAACAGCAACTATTTTTCTGTAAAATACAGGTCAAGCCGTCCTGTTGAATCTACAACAGATTCAGAAACAGGTGCTCTCAAGCATCTGTAATCTCTTCACCTCTTCTGTTTGAACAAAAACACATAAAAGATTAATCATCCTTGTGCACAAATGCTTTAATAGCTTGCCACGAGCGTATGTTCACGAATTCTAGGTATAGGTTTGTGAATGGCTGGTAACCAATGGCTGGTTCACAATTCAGGCATCAACAAAAGGAGAAGAGTTCAGCTCCAACCTGCGTTCCAGATTTCTTCCAGTCCCTTGGCCAAGAGCTGGCTTCTTCAGTATCTCAGTGGGTTGGGTTTTTTTCTCATTTTTGTAAGCAGGCAAACAAAGCCTCAATACAAGCTTTAGTCTACACACTCCCTCTGAACTACCACCCGATAGCCATACAGGCTCTTTGAACACCATATATATCATAAACTTCTGAGCAATATTCTCTATTTCAACTAGTTACTAAGATAGGTTGGTAACGTAATGCATAATTTTCTCAAAATGTTGAAGGGCATGCTTAAATATTAACTCGATGGCAAAGAACATATAGCACACCTACTGAAAGGAATTTTCTTCTTGGAGCACTCCCACCCAGAACTTCAGTGCTAACAAGGGAAGCGAGGGAGCATGCTGCTAGAAAACTGCAATCTCCTTGAAAGTTTGGATCAGAGCAGTGAGACATCCCCACTCAACACCCACCCAACAGAAGACCCTTTCCTTTGATAGCTGTTCTTCAATTTTAAGAGCCACCAATTTAGAACAATGGTTAAGAGTAAGGATTCTTGTAGCAACGACCACGAGCTCATTGAACCGTTTTATTTTGCACAGCCTACAAGAAGAGAAGGTTGTGTTTCAAACAAAGATCATCTTTTGACCTCCTCTTCAGAGAGATGCAGTCTTTCTGAATGAAAATGCTGAACGTGGGCTGGCAAACTCTTCAGCAGAGTGGTAAGTCAACGCGAGCCTGGTTAGAGAGAAATGTCCTTTTAATCCCACGTTTGTTCCTTAAAGAGTTGCAGAACAGATCCTATAGTTTTATTGACACAGAAATCTCATCATAAAGGTTTATGAAATTACACTTACTTCAACTGAACTCTCTGAAATTAAGTTTAAAAAACTATGCTATTAAGGAGACCTGAATTGTCTGTATCATGATTGAAGCCAAGTGTTGTACAAAACCAGACGGCTACTGTTACTCAACAAGGCACAGCCCATAGCTGCTAGACGGTAAAAGTATCATGGTTTAAAATTCTGGGTTTGAGAACCAGTCTCACCTAATATTTCAAAAAATATCAACCAAAATATCCCCCCAAATTATGTACTCGTTCTAATGCTACAACATGTGCATATAGTGTTGGAAATGGAGAAGGTGGGGGGCAAACTTTTAATTTGTAAAAATTTCTTATTTTTGTTTGTTTCTGATACCCTGGAACACCTCTCTGACTTGGAAAGCTCACTTCCACCTCTAATCCCGTTCTGTCACATACTCAAGTTCCTTGCTGCCGTGCGACAGCTGTAGAAGCAATCTGCACGCTCTCCCACTCCCTCATCCACTCCCTCAACAGGAACACGGAACAGACCCCAGGGAGCCCCACTCAACATGACCACAGCGGACACGAACAAGATTTGCTGCCCACGGAGTAGAGATCAGCCAGTTCTGTATTTGCTCACCAGTAGTTTCCCCTCTGCTAGGAAACTTCGAATCCTGTCACGCAGCCCATACCTTACTGAAATTGGGTCAGACCATTCCTGCTTTTCTCTCCAGTATCCGAAAAACTTGTTACACTGCTCGAGTTGATTAGATTGAGAACAAGTTGTCACATCAGCAAATCAGAGTTAGTTATTACCTATCAGCTTGTTATTTTAACCCCAAAATCTCACTCTTTTCACTTCTATCTCACTGAAAAACTTCCAGCCCTCTGAGCGCCAATATCCAAAAAGCAGTCAAGGGCTCCAGGGTAGTCCTAAGACAGACAGCAGTAGCGTGTCCTCTCACCAGTTTGGGACCAAGCATGCCTTCAACCAACTGTGCAGAAGTGCATCACCTTGGAGCGCAGTCAGAGTGCAGCAGACAAAGTAATTAATACCTTGTCAGTTTTAAATTATCTTATTTAATGACAAGGAGACTGAGCAGCCATTTTTCTTAGTCCTAACATAAGGATTTCTTTTCTTAACAGTGCAACAGTCTTCCTCATTCTTCTTCTCCAAGAGCTAGCAAGACTGAGCAGAACTAGTTCCTCCGCTAGAAAGTTAAGCGCTGAACAATTTTTTAAGCACTGAACAATTGTTTTCATTAATTTCGCAACACAGCTGTGCAGTAGGGGCAATGACACCATTAGACAGCACAGTAAGCACTGGATTGGTTCCGTTGGGTTTGAGCGCAAGTGAACTTGAGAGAGAGACTAAACAGAAACAATCTGGAAATGAAAGAAGATCAGAGGAACAATGACAGGCTGATATTACCCTAAGTTTGCATGGAGTTTACCATGATGAAGATGCCCTTCCAAAAGTAACAAAAAAGAAACCAAAAAAGTGTTGTTGATGTTTTAGCATAGTATTTATTGAGTAGTTTATTTCCTGGAGCCACTTTATTATGTAAGTGTCAGTGCATATCTAGCTCAGATGTTCATCCTGAAGAGAAGAGACAAAAAACCCACGGATACATATATCTAGGGGAACGGGGGAGAATGGTGAATATATTAAGGAACAAAAGAAAGTTTGGTTCTGGCAGATTCAGGCCTACCACGTCGGACACTTTATCAGGAATAGCTATACAGCTAGTCAGCGTGCAGTTGCAGGCTAGAGCCCAACACAACGCTTTTTAAGTGAAAAGACAAAGTGGACTCTTGTAAAAGACTGTTTAGCAAAGCCATAAGCAGTGTTATTTTAAACAATTTATTTACATTGCTTGGATTGGGAAAAAGAGATATAAAAACAGTTAAGTCTGACACGTTCAGAAGCATCACTAATTACATATAGACACGTAAGACAAGACACTGGCGGTTAAAAAGAAACCAGAAGTTGAGAACTCCTGCTAGTAGAGACAGACAGTTAAACCGTTACCGAAATGCAGAAATATACATATTTAGGTAGTTCCTGAGATAGCCTTGCATCGTACGAACTGTTCAGAGGAGATGAAAGATGTGAACATATAGTTTTGAAGGAAGACACAAATACATGAGAAAGCCAGGTAAAAGCCTTAGGAGTACTACACCAGAAGTTTGACACACCAAAATCAGGCCCCCAAGTTACCATGTCACACCAATAATCCCATGCATTAAATAATGACTTGTTAGCCAAGTATGTGGAAGGTGTGGAGTTCTGGAAGTTTGTTTAACAGTCCTACTAAAATTATTTATTTAGTTATTTTCCTCAGACTTCCACTTCAACGAAATTCAGAGTTCAATTGACCATTTTTGCTGGTCAAAGCTAGTCATAGCCTTTAAACTTACTGTTCAAATAAACCCACGTAACACACCACCGTGTTACAGTGAGGCTGCAGAAGACCATAATCACAGAAACTCAATTCTATTTCTTTATAAACAACTACATTTACAAAATATCTGGAATAAGCAGCTGTACAACAGGTTAACTGTCATACTTGAAGGGTCAGGTACTTCATAATCCATCTCCACTTAACACAATCAACAATTCAGACATCAGAGTGCTCTGCCAATTGATGAAGTTAGGCAAGCATAATAGTCATCCAAAGCAGCAGTGAAGTTACGCAAACATCATCTTCATTTCAAAATCTGACAAACTAGTTTATTGCCTAGAGGGGACAATTTCCATAGAAGAAAATGCTTCCATTATGTTGGTAAGAAAATGAATTTGTGCAAGGGAATACTGTGTCTTAAACAAAGACCAAGTTACTTACTCCACTGATTAGCTGATCTGCTTCAAAGCAACTAAAAAGCCCCTGTGATTAACTTAGTGTTATCTAACATTTTGCTAATCATTGCTAAGTGCTAATGACTAAGGTACCATTAATGTCAGTAACAAGCCATTTGAACAGCCCTCTGCCTGTCAGTCACAACACAGCACTGTATTTTAGACCTGCTTCATATCAAGTGGGTTGTTGATCGACTTAATGTATGACTCCTTTTTTCAAAGATTGAGGGAAGACTGACCAAGGAGGGAGAAGGAATACCCTGTTGGGGAAGAAAAAGAAAAAGAAAAAAAAAAAGTAGTTATTTGATCATTTATCAGCCAATGTCAATAGTGCAGCAGTCATTTTCTCAACCTTGATACATAGCATAAGGAATGTAACAGTACAGAAGACACTCAAGATTGGCAGCTTTTGAAATTAATGACTCAGCATTTCTAGATCTTGTACAAAGAAGTTACGCAGCTCCAAAAGAGTAGAATGCATATATTAAAAAAAATGCAGAAGAAAGATTTTTCTCCTTGTTACTAGGCTTGAGAGATTCAGAATGCAAGAACATGTTTTTGAAAAGTAGCTGTTAAACAAATATTAGCATACATCTTGCATCACACTTTCTGAAAAAAAATCATCTCCCTTCGAACTGAAGGCAAGACACATTATGAGCGCCCCTCAGATTCTACAGCTTCCTGTACTCTTACCAGATTTGAGCCCCAAATTAGATGCTGGACACATGCTTTTTGGTTACAGAAAGCAATAGACATTACAATGATTTGTCAAAGCTCGCTTTTAGCTGCAGCAGGACGGACACAAACCAGGCAAAAAGCTGACTTTTCTGGTGCTAGGAGCACAGCCTGCTTCTGGAACTTGAAATGACAGCGAAACCAACACATCAATACATAGCACTAAAAGTTAACCCTCTTTGGGTCAGCGAGATTTTATATTCTTTTTACATTAGACTTCAAGATACTTTCACAAGCAGTCTCCTGTTGCTCTTTAAGGCACAGCCAAGCTTTTCAGCATATAAACAGGTCATGGTCCTTAGGCAGCTTGCTGCACTTGCATGCTTCAAGAATCTCTTAAATAGGGATATTTCGAGCAGGTAAGGATATACCACTTCACTGTGAAGTCTAATGCCTGTTTATGGCACATCTTCTACTTGCAGTCATAGGCAATATTTGAAAATTAAATCCTACACTCCTCTTCATATAGCAGCTCTTACTAGACTCTAAATACTTTATACAGGATATTTTTTTCTGTTTACAGATAGGGGAACAAAAACTTGAAACCAGAGGTAAAATTAGCTGCTCAAGACTTCCCTGCAACCAAGTTACTCCAGTACTCAGAACTCTGGCCAGGGAGCTACACTGCCAGTTGGACAACTGAACTGAAACAATAAGTAATTCAACTGTACAGAAATGAGTTAAGATGACAGAAAAGTTAAAAGTATTTGTGAAAATTAACTTTGCACCCAGAACCAGAAAGAGAACCAGACCACGTCTGAGTGTCGACTCCAACACCGTGCATTAGAAAAAGTCAAAGAAAAACCAACACCATTTAAAACATTTGGTGGATTTTAAGTTTTTATATAGTTGTACCGTGCTGTCTCAGTTTAGAGGAATCAAGATTTTTTGCTCACTTCATGCAAGATGGGCATTAACAGTCAGGATTTGATGTACAGAATTTTTCAGCACCACACTGGTTATCATGTCCAGCATCACCACAAGTGGTAATGATAATAGGGATAGGACGTGATCTGTCCGAGGCACGACCATGTAAGCTTTCCAAGTTGGAAGAGGTTTTCTCTTCTACAGCATTTGAAAGATGAATATTTGGAGAGCCAGGACACAGTACAGGTCGAGGCCTGGAATTTTGAGAGCTCCAATCAACAGAGTTGGAGCGATGAACGTTAACAGCACATTTGACAGATCCACTTAGGCTGCATGTAGAAGATGAACGAGCAATCTACAATTAGGAAGGGGTTCAAGAGTTAGTCCAAACAAGCAAAAAACCAAGTATCCAAAGCTTTATTGATATTTTTACTCTGTACTTTTTCTACACCAAGAAATCCCCACATGAGCACAGGCCAGGATTTTATTTAAATAAAACAATGTGTCTGAATAACAGCTTTGACTCTCTCAATGGACTCAAGACAGGTGTCCTGCAGCTTGGGTAGAACACTAAAGAACTGCACTGGTATCCCAACCCGAGGGGCTGGAATCCAAACCTCTTTTCCCTTCAACCAAAAAAGGCTTTATGCAAGGTCAGTGGTGCGTGGGAGTGGTTATAAAACCACACAACGTCACACAAAACATATGACTTGCTGCCAAGCTGCAGCTTACTACCTCAGAGGTCCAAGAACTCTGGGAAGAACTTGAAATAGGAAAACAGTTTTTACTACTATGAGTTCCTATCATTTTATGGAAAAAAGGATTTTGTATGGAGTAGACACATATGAGAAATGAGATACAGTGCTGTATGAAATGAAGACAGAAAGTTAGAATTTGAATTTGAATTATTGGAGCAATCATAATTGAAGGAAGGAAGTCTCTACAGAGAACTGAGGTACAGCCATACAAGTACCTTTATCTCTTCTAAAGCAAGGGAGTCCACTGTGACACCTCCTCCCTTATTAATTCCTATTTTCTCATGTGGGAGAGTAGAGCAATATCTTTATGTTGTACAATTTAATGGCCACTCAGACATACTGAATTATCTCTCTATTAAGGTATTGACATATCAGGCAGTAGTAGAAAGATACACAGGATATCCTGTTCTTGGCCTTCTATCCTACGAACTACAGACTTTAAAGTAGATGTTTACTCAAATAAGAGAATAAAAGCAAAAACAATGAAAAAAATTCCACCAAGTCTAGCCTGCTTTACTAGACTGTACTAGGAAACTGAGTTTGACCTAACGTAGCAGAAGAAAGCTGTAACAGGTAGCCAAGCATAGAAGAGTTGCAGCATGTAGAACAATATCTTATTTTATCAAGTTTTCTTAAACATGTTTTCCCTTGCCTTTTTAAAAACTCTCAGGCTGCAGCATCTGTATTTCTCTACCCCTCAATCCTAGTTTGTTTCACAGGATGTCTATCATCTCACTGTCATTGATACTTTCACCGTGCTATTGAGGGTTGTACACCCCAGCTGTATATATTGTCCAAACTCAAAAGCATGAGCCAACATAAGACAGTGTGTTGGAAGTTTCTCACTCTCTCAGAGGAGGATACATATTCCATCTCTGGCAAAAGAGTTTTTTTTTCCTCCAACTTAATTGTACAAGGAACAGTACATACAGCAGATTTTTCTGCATTTCAGCAAGTAAGCCTACTCATTAAACAACTCCTGCTCAGAAAATAACACATCTATGAATGTAGTTAAAAATAATTTTTTTTTCCACTGTGGATCTTGAAATTGTTAAAGTAAGATCAGTATCAGTTATTAAAATAGCTGTGATCTTTAAGAAGTTACTTATTTGGCCTGCACAGCCAAATCACTTACCGCTAACGACGACGTACTAGACAGTCGGCTGCCTATGTAACTCTCATTAGCTGAGCTGGGACTTCTTCCTTCCGTTGCACTATGGGACATTAAAGCCCTTCGAAGAGCTCTTTTCGGTGTTTTTGAGAAAGAAAACGCTCTTGTAACCTGAGGAGTTTGACAAGCAGTTACACACTGACAACAGTCAGGCTGTGATAACTACTACAACAGTCTACCGTTCAAATTTTGAACATCTGTAGGACATGTATCAAATGTTAATATTATGGACTCAAAACTAGCCAAACACATCCACAAGTGATCCGACTTGTAAGGCTTCCCATCACCCTTGCTCTTCTCACTCTACAAATATGAGGACAACACGGCAGGGGACAGGCAGAGATTCAAGGAGAAGCCAAAATAAGGTCTAGTCAGTTAGACTTCCCCACATCCCCTGGGTTCTGCAAAAGGGAGCCCCCCTCTCCTTTAAGTTGCTCTTAATGTAGTCTTCAGCAGCTTCCAAACTACAGCAGCCTCTACAGTCTTCTCCAAGAAACAGCATTATCATCTTGAACCACTAAGCCTGCTGAGAACGGGGAACGGATTCCTCCTTGCGGTGGCATTCTCTGTTACACCTTCTCACACACCACAAACTGTAGCAGAACCAAACCCAGCACCCAGCCAACACAACAGAGTGAACATGCAGCCTTCCCCCTGCCTCCAGCCAGGTCCTCTCAGCAGAACAGGGCACAGTTCTTGAGTCCATTAGTTGAGAGCAGCTAAGTCATGCATAAACAAAAGTGTACACAGGCAGACACCAGCATTCAGCACTTACTACTTCGATATAACAAAGTCTATTTTACTACCAAGACGTACATACTCTATATCTATCGTACTTTTAAAAGTACTATAGATTAGATAATTGTATCTGAGGACTGGGGTTTTTTTGCAATATATTTTAAAGATTCAAAATATTAAACAGTGTAAGTTCCACAACAGGCTCAAAAATCACTATATAATACTTATGACCATAATACTTAAGGCTATATACAGATACTCCAAAACTACTCAGTCAAAACCTCAAACAATGCCCACCTTCTTTCTTTAAGGAGCTTATACTTAAAAGAGTTTTAGTTCAGATTAAGTTTTTTCCTGTCACTACTGTAAGTACTACAAAACACCTGAAACAGGAATACTAGCACAGTTCCTTAGGTTTTACTGTCAAGCACTATCTTTGTAGTATCTTACCTTTTTTGATGTTTTCTTTATTGCCCTGGATGCTCTGCTTAAAGTACTGTCCATATCTTTTGTATTTACTTCAACAGAATCTGGATCAGCAGTATAAATCAGATTTTCCTATAGACAAAAAGAGTCTTAATAATGAGCAACAAACATCAGCACTTGTCAAAATATCATTCTCTAGTTCATTAAGTCAGAGGTTTTAATTGCCATATTGCTCTATATTTAAACTCTTAACATACATTTAAGCAGCTATTTGCTTTCATATCATTTCATGATATCAACTGCTGGTGCAATCAGTTTATGAAACCGCTTCATCAATGGCTTTACACTTGGTTTGTTTGATTCAGTTTCAAGCTCAGGGTTAACCAAAGTAAAAGGCAGTAGTAGTTCTGAAGTATACCTGGGGCGTTTCACAACATATGTACTCCTTTGTTTCACTGACACACCTAGCACTCTTCTGAAGAGCAATCGTGATAGCTCCAGCTGTCAAACACTAAGACTAAACCTTTCAGCTTAAGCTCCAAGTGTTTCAGAACAGCCATAAATTTAGTTGTTTTTTTCATGCCTCATTCTTAAGCTCTAGCATGTGCAAAGCAATCTCTGGCTAGCTACTTACAAAACTTGGGTAGGGCAAGCACGGGAATGGGAAGCTGCTGGGTTAGGGGTTTTTGTTCGTTGTTTGGGGGCTTTATTTTGAGAAAAGACTTTACCTACGAAAAAAGTTTTGCAAAAATCCTAAGGACACCAGGCAGTAAGCAAGCTGCATGGCTACTCCTGGTGTGTAACTAAGCAGTAGTTAAAGCCTTTACTGCCACCACGTGGCAAAGTCAACGCTATCTCATTCTCACATGATGCTAACGGGGTTCTTGAAAACCAGAGAAGAGGGGAGGCGTGCTTAAATGAAACCTCAATTTGACATTTAAATCAGCAAGAAGAAAATATTATATAATTGGTACAAAGCAGTAGTTACAGAAATTGTAACTAATGGAATTCGGCATAGTTGTTACAATTCGTCAGCATATGATTCTGAACATCCTGAGATAAGAGGGAATGATACATTTATTACACAAAGATTTAATTTCTGTTAAGAAAATGAACATTTTTCCATCTTTTTGTGTTATATGTGACACAATCAAGATACTCCAGATAGGTGACAGAGATTAAAGTAAATTAACACTTCTGAATCTGTACTTTTCCTAGTGAGTACCTAAAAAGGAAGCAAAACCACAAAGCCAAGTTTTATTTGTAAGTCCCTAGAAGACAAGCCAAACAACACAAAATTAAGATGCTACTTTGATTGCTTAACTATATTTTCCAAAACAAGCATGGCTTTAAAAATTATAGACAACCAAACATTGTACAATAGAAGTACAATGCAGAACATGAAATATTTCTAGCTTAAACCCAAGTTATTTCAGCTATACGTACTGCACATATTTTCAGCTAATTTGGACAACTGATATGCATACACTCTTACATAATTAAAACATGAGCTGAAAGTCTCCTGCCCTAATTGGGGAGGATCTGCTCTTCAAATTAGTAGTTTTCTGGCTGTGGAAAGCCCACACACTGAGCTTCTAAAACGTGAGGAGGCCAGTGCATCCTTTATTTCCCTGTTTTCAGGTTGTAGGCTTCTGTCTATAGGAGGAAGATGCTTCACATCTCTTACATCATGCAGATAAGGGGTAGAACAAAGAACTCTACCTAACGCAGAGTTAAGCCAAAACATATGGTTCACAGTGCTAGAGATTGTACATTGAAACAACACTGTGAAAGAAGCAAACTGAAGACAATTCTGTTTGGAACTGCCCTACTTAAGATCTGCAGTGCTGAGTTTAAATTATTCATAATTAATTTGTAGGGGAAGGGCGTGATTCTTTAAGTACTTATTAGCTTCTACAGAAGCTATCTTCCAGGCTGTTTCTTTTTCCACCTTTTAACCACTCACTTGCAGACATGCTGGCACAAATGTTTTCTGCTCTACTTCACCTCAAGCATGTCCACTGTTAACAAGGTCTTTAGCTTTATGTGCTTCAAGTAAAAAAAAAAAAGAGAGGTATTTCCAATCAGCAATACAGTTCCAGAGCACTTACTGCATCTGCCTTACAAATCGTGTTAGCCACATGCCGACACAACATCTTCAACCAATCTTCTTTAGGAGGTTCTTCAGTTGTCATCTGGAAACTGAGTAGTTTGTTGTTGAGTTCTGTAGGTGGCCGCACAACTAAGGCAAAAGCCTTATGGCAATCTACAGTTTATAAAAAAAGAGGCAAGAAGTTAAGACAAAGAATAATAATTTTTCATATAATTCGGCGGTGGGGGACCTTCAGAAGAGTTAATGCTTCATCTGCCAGGAGCTACAGTTAGGAACAACATGATTTGGTGCAAGGATTTTATCCTTATTTACACGATAGCTGTTGTATTACTTGCAAGAGCACTGAGTTCTGTCTGCATCCTTCATCAAGGGGCTCCAATCAGCTTTTCATGCAACAGTTGTTTATTCACCAAATAATCTGCATACTATAGTCTACAGACCAGTCAGTCTTCACTGGATATAGCAGTAAAGATGAATTTCATTCTCTAACTCATGAAGTGTTGGACCGATCATTTCTTTATCAACACAGAAGAAGGAAAACATTTATCCTATTTTGTAAAGCAGGAAAAGCAACAAAGACATGAGTACTATGTACGACACATTAAAATAGTCAAGTTACAACCATTTTACTGTTTAAACTTGACAGAGATTGCTCACTTGATAGTAGAAAATTAATCCATTGCTGATACTTCTTTATAGCAGATACAGCTGAAGCATGCTAAACACAATTAAGAGAAAAAGTAAGAAAGGAAAAAGCCATCGCCAATTGAGAAAAGCAGCACTGGAAAAGCACCCTATAAAGAGACTGTATGTAAGAGAGAGTAGCTGACTTGTCTCAAGATTTGCATACTAAAGTTCTTAGCAAATATTAAGTGGTATGATTACAAATGGCTCCCATCGCCCAAGTCCCAAAGTAAACTTAAGTGTTACATAGTACATTGAAGAGAATTCTTAAAAGAGAAACCCTGAAGTACCTTTTAGAAATGCAGGTAGGCATCACGTTGACTACCTACCCTCTTTGCCATTTCTATTTTTTATTGTGTTCAGGTGCTTCAGAGAACATAAAGCAGAACAAGTCCGATGTGCATACCACCAACTACAGCGAAATAGCCAATCTTTCTAGGGTACAGATCTAGAAATAGTTTGCCTAGACTTCTAAAGAAGTTACTATCAAGGCTGGAACAGTATTGTAGCACCAGTTCTGCTGTAGTGGTGCACTACTTTCATGAAACCCCTATGGTCTCAGTATGGCAAAGCAGCCACAGAAATTAAGTCATCTAAATCTCTCCTTTAAGACGCTGAGCACAGCTCCTCCTGAGCATCATTATCACCAGTTAAATGAAGATCTGGTTTCACAACAGCACTTCGATACCTTCTGTCTCCCTGATGTCTAAGACTTTCTTGATCTGGGACAGAGGCATGAGAACAACATGCTTGAGAGATGCAGGAGGCCTTGTGTGTCCATGTGGACTCTTGAAAGCACCGATAACTTTATGCCGCTTCCTTGCAATCTGCAGTTAAATAAAAGACAAAGAGGTTAAAGTTAGAAAGTCTACTGCCATTGTTTTGCTTCTCTTCTATTCTTTCACCTTATAGTACACAGGAAGGCACAGAAAGCCTCCGTACAGAAAACTACTCAAAAGTTTATTTTACTCTATTTACTGTATAAATCTTTAACGAACTCCCTTATCTCACTATTCACTGTCTACAGCTCAAGTGACCTGGCAATACTTGGTACTTACCATAAATACACTAACCTCAAAAATAAATTAAAAAAAAAAAAATCAAGACGGGAAGTAATTTTGCATTACAGTCCTCAACTCTACCCTGCAGAACAAGCAAGGACCCTTTGAAACCTATCACAAGTTAGTCTAGACTTATACAGAAAAGACAACATCTATGTGCATGAACCAACTTAGGCTATGGTGTGTTATATCCTAGAAACATCACTTGCTGTTGCTTGTCCATGCAGTCATCAGGCAGGTTTTGCAGGGTGTTTGTCAGTCAGTTTTCATTTACATTAACACATAGGTATCTCTTGTGTTTCCTAAGTATGGTATCTTCAGTTGCTTGTATCTTGTACAAGAGATAAGCCAAGAAGCTTTATGAAAAGTGTTTCCATTTCCCTTTCCTCCCTTTACAAGAAGTAAGAAGCGATGACCCTGAGTCAACTTGACCCCCAGGAAAAGTTCATCACTAGTCACAACAATAGGCTTTTGTCTTTAAAATAATCCAAAATTAGTGCTGTTTTAAGCTGGTCTTCTATGAAGACAATGTTCTTTACTGCTGTAGGCAGTAACAAGTACTTACATAAAGTGTCCTTTACAACCTTAGTTTGTCCACTTAAGTCTCCAAAACACAGTTAGATTACTTTTCCCTCTTAGTTCTTCCTAACATACTGTTAGTCTAAGGCTTTTAATATGCAATTATTTTTTTTTGTAGCCTAAGCACAGACAGATCTACCCCTGAGGCCCACTATTTACTGATATTAAATATGATAAGACTTTGAAAGGACAAACACCCTACTGAGCCAAGGACTCCAGCACTTTTTCATCCATTGGTACTACTCAGATAAACATTTATTTCTTAACATACTAACTTGCTTTTAAATTTTTGGCTGCAAGACATGAAAGGCTACATTAACACCTCTCAACCATCCAGAATTGATTAGCTACTAGTGTTGGCTTATGTAATAACTAATGGAAACAAAACATCAGCATGTGTTGAGCTAACAGCTTTTGAGGACTTAGAATTCTGCTTCAAAGTTTTTAAATTTTACTTGTTTAAATTCCTAAGTAGTGTTAAGACTTTCATAATTCAGTTCACGAGATGTACTTACATAGCCATCTTACCTCTAGGCAATCGTTGAACAGAAAGAGTGTGACCTGTTCTCCCCTGTCACAGAGGTCATCACCAAGTGCTACGGTTTCCAAACGCTGAACTAAGCTTCGGTGAGAGGACAAGAGATTGGCCTAAGTGATAGAAGCAAAAAGCTCATTAAGCGTTTAGTTCAAGGACTGGATTACTGCTTCCTTACAACTTAACACTGGAAATCTGTTTAAACCAGCACCATTGCGTTTTAGCCTCACATACTTTTGCAAAAGGAACAAACTAGCGCACCGTCATTTCACAGGTCTGCAGCTTCAGAGAAATTACTTACTGGACATCCATCAACTTCATAGACAACATCGAAGAACTGCCTTTGTGCCTCTGTTTTTCTTTTGTCTTCATTAATATGTCTGAGGGAAGCACATTACATTTATCTTCAATATCAAGCAGTGGTAAATGTATGCACTGCATTTTAAGACATACAAAAATAATGAAGCTAAACATTCAGAGATACAGTTTACACAGCAGCACTGGAAAATACAAAGTTAGCCACACTCACTTACTGAAGTATTGCTAAGCACATAGGAAACTTCAGACACAGAACAATATTCTTTTAAATACTATCAGTGGTTGACATACTATTCAGTTAATATAATTCCTCTCCCTTGCCCTGTAAGATTTTGAACTAGAGACGAACCCAACGCCGTTCTTTGAAGCCTGCTTTTTCTCCCTTCAAGCCAGGACTGCAGCTCACCAAGAAGCAGATGCAAGAATAATTACAATTTAGATGTTGTTGTTGAAATCGGACAAACATTCACCTAATTAATACAGGAGGTCTCATTGCTAGAGACATGCTACGCTTCAAATGAGGTGAGACTTACAATCTAAATAGCTTCAGCTTTAAGCTAATTAACTTATGGAATGGTGCCAAGAATAGCTAATACAGGACCAGAAGAGAAACTCATCTTCCACTAGTAGCATGTCCTTTCAGTGAATATATGCATAAGAGTAAGATTTAAAGAAAAAAATACATCTCTTGCATTCTGAAGGGAATAGACAGAAATAAGAGTTGGAACAGAATAGAGAACCTGGGAGGTTCAGCTTCGTGCTGAGGCACAGAGTCAGCAGAGGTTCAGGCAGAAGTGCTGGGTAACAACATCACAGATTCCCTCAAGACCTCTGGCACAGAATGCCAGAAGTGCCAACAGCGGCCAAAGGGAAATACAAGAACACATGCAGTTGTGTATACTTACATGGAGACTAGAGTTACAGCAACAACACACTAAGAGCAATTTAGAAGGAACAGAGAGATCTAAAAGTATAACAGTATGTTTCATAGTACGAGCAGCACTTACGTCATCACTTCTTTTAATGATTCAATAGCTCTCTCTAGAGTTATTTTATCTGGGTTCTCTTCTGCTGTATGCTTCTTAATATCTACAATTAAAAAAGAAAAAAATGAAAAAAAAGAAAGAACCCCACACAAGCGCCTGAAAAGAAATACGTAAAATTCAAGTTTAAACTGTAAGTCAGATAAGATGACTGAAGAAATCACAGCTATCCTGGAGTCCAAATAGCCTTGATTAACTGAGGAAGTAGGCTGAGCAGCAATTGCCATGCACCTCATTAA
>WHYT01014954.1:105566-116616 GCA_009806455.1 Tetrax tetrax | reverse complement strand
CACACACACCACACCTATCCACAGTATAAAATCCAATCCTAAAAAAAAATAAAAATAAAAATTTAAAAAAAAAATAAAAATCAATAAGATCATGTGCTGGTTTTGCTCGGTTAACAAGACCAAGTGCAGAAGTCTTTTTCTAACTGAAGCAAAGGGTGATGGTGCAGTTTTTTGATTATTATTTTTATTAACATAATCATTACTACAGCCAGTGGTTGATACTAGGTGGAAAACGTGAAACTGTAAGCCTTGTCGGAATTGCTCTGTAGTTTATGCTAGCGGCATTTGAATCTCAATTATATTTGTATTTGAAGAGACAAAACTGTTGTCAGAGCAAACTTTTCTTCTACCTGTATCCTGCAGACAAATATATGAACAAGTGAAATTTAGCCAAAGGTATGCTTGCTTCAGTAATTGGTCTTGTTGACTGCCATTAAACATTATTAATTCCCAGGATCAGGCTTGTTTTATAGAAGAAAAGCTGCTGCTAATTATGACAAAAAGCAGATATTATCTTGGTTTTAACACCTTCACAGACAAATTAATAAAAAACCACACAATATCAGTAGATTACCATTTAGTAGTAGAGCAACACTAGGCAGCCTTTGAACAGGACGGATAAGGAGTTCAGCTAGGCTTTGGCGGCCACATTCAGGCTTAGCTTGGTTTATCTGAGGAAAACAAAGTGAGGAAAGGAAATAATTCTTACTTTTTTTTCCACTCACAAAAAAAAAAACCAAAATCACAAGTTAGGAGAAAAATTGTCTTCCTTGAAGCTAGCATTGCAGGGAAAGTTTGAGAATTGTTTCTCACAAATACTCAGTCACCAACAGATCATGTTTAAAAACACATTATTAAAAGCTATTTCAGAACTACATGTCTTTTAAACACAGGGAAGGGGACCAATAAAAAGCTGCAGTCTCTAGTTATCTTTACAGAAAACAGAAGACATGTATGGGGGAGAAAGTAATCAGAAGACACTTTTTCCAGCAACAAATGCATATAAAGAAACTATCTTGAAAGCTGTATAACAGAGGAGGAACCTCTTATGAAAGAGTCTTATGAGGAGCTTGAGAGATTGAAGTTCAAATCCTTCCTGTTTCTTTCCCACCAAGGGAAGTTCACATTCCTCCAAGCTTCCAAAATTCCACGTTCTTCCAACTACTGCATTAAGTACTTTAACTTAATAACGGTCTCCATATTCTACTCCAAGACTTAGTTCTGCAGACACTTACCTTTAGGAAGGCATGAAACCTTGGCTTCTGTTTTTCACATCTAGTAATAGTCTCCTTGCTCATTTCGAAGAAATTCACAAACGGAGGGTATGTTTTCAACAAGTCTTTTGACTGAAAGAAACAACTGTTACAGCTTTGCTTTACATATTATGTAGCATCGTACATATGTTCATACGCCCTGAGCCACACAAAGCTGCTCAAAGGCACATTTCAATGAAGAATAATAAAAAAATGTGTTGTAAACCCATGCATGTTCACAGAACAAGTTAAGATATTTTTGCATGCCAGATGCCCAAGATTCCATGCTGCTGATTAAATGCAGACTGCTCTCAGAGACACTAAACACACGTGTGACAGTCTGAAAAGCTGCTGAGCAGCTCAAGTAGAAGGCAGATTCTCACCTAGCAAGATGCTTTTGGTGAGAATTTTGGAAGTTTCAGACAGGTATTTTCTCCAGTTAATGCAATCACCTTTCAAAGACACTAACCCACTGGAAGCAATACCTTAGACTGAAAACTTTCGAGTGTCAAACACTATTTGCCTCAAAATGATCAGGTCAGCAAAAGCACAAAATAGCTAGCAGACTACTTATGTTAAAGTGACCTAGCTTTCCCGTTCTGCACATTCTGTACTTGAGAAAACAAGGAGTCCTTATTCACTTACACATTTCAAGCCTTGAATTAAAAACACATGAAGTTTCTGTGAAAAGCTATTTTCCTAGTTATTTACTATTGATCAGAGGCAGCAGACACTACGGTTACAGGAAGAGCCCCTTTTAATGTCCGAGTAAAAAGCAGGTCTGTAGTAGTGCAAATTACAGTTCTCAAACTGTATCTATTTGGAGTTTTACCCTCTCATATAAGTGGAGAGACACATACACTTAAACTTGACATGATTACCTATACAAAGTATATCATCTGACTCAGTGATAAGTCTAAACAGAAAATACAATGATACAAGTTAGCGCTCTTTCTTACTCAGCAGTGCTTTGCTGACGTTTGCTAGCTCTTACAAGTGGATTATTTGTAAGGCAAGATAATAGCTCTAATGCATAAAAAAACACACAAAACAAACTTACATATTTAAGGATAATATCACCAATACTTTTGCTTTCAGTCCAATTCACCATAAGATCTTCCAGGTCTTCCTAGAACACATGCAGGGATGGAAGGGAAGAAAATTACATGGGAATCAACTGCATAAAGCTGTAAGATAACAACAGCATTCTGCCAAACACATATAATTAGCTGTGTTTCCATGCTGACAAAACAGGCAATCCTAAAAGCTGTACAGTTTCATAGTAAGCCCCTTCAGTCTACCGAGAGCTGAAAGCAAGAGACCTCTGGCTTACTGAATGTGTATTTCTGAATCAAGGGAAGCAGACCCTAGCAGTGCATCAGGACTAGCCAACTCTGCAACAGGATAGCACCACTGTCTCCAACACACTGCAAAACATAACCCAAATGATTATTAAAAAAAGTATATGCAGAAGACAGCTGAACCAATTCTAATTAAAAGTGCACAACTAATACAGGACTCTAAGTCCCTAAGATAGGACTGAAATAGAACTAGCATAGATTTCCCTCACTTGCTGCACCAAGGTGTCAAGGAAAGTGAGACCAAGCGGTTAAGCCTGTATCAGCTTGATAAGGATCAAGCTTATTCACTGTCAGCTAACACCAGGGACAGGAGGACACTGCTGAAGGTTCAGGATTCACCTTAAGTGAAAAGCATTCACCATTGATATTGGTTTGTTGCTGCCTCTTCTCTTTGTTACACCAAAGACTAAGGAAAACACAACCAGTACATCTAAGCAACTCTAATGCTGCCCACTGCAGGTGAATCCTACTTCACACATGGACAGGCATGCTCTACTTCCAGCTCAGTCTCCGTGGACACATATCAATACCTACCAGGGATTAACTAGACTGGATCCCAATGGTAGGAAAAAAGAAACAAACAAACAAAACAAACAAACAACAAAAAACCCACTGAGTTACGGGCAGCCTGCAAATCCCTTTATTTTAAAAGTCTACTGTGAAATGCAGACAGGAGCAGACGTGCGCCATTATTTGAAGGAGATTTTATGACTTAATATTTGAGGAAGATTTGCATTGTAGTCTATTGTGAGACCCAGAGATTACTTCAGAGAGTGCCTGCAATCCAGATCAAAACAGAAAATAAAAAGGCTTCAGGAAAACCATCTCACAGGGAATTCCAACCACCTCTTACTAGGCCTCAGTGCCAGGTCAACTGCTTCAGAGGTTGAAATGCGAGCCAGTCCTATGAGCTAGTAGTTTCTGACAGTTGGTTCAAAGGCATTTAAAAAGGGATCAGTTTTTCCTGACGAATGACAAAAGTTTCCTTACATGAACATGTCTAAGGTCCAGGAAAGCACCCATTTACTTTTTTAATTTCCATAGATCTAGCTATCCTTCCAAGAGTCCTTGCTTACTGCTTTACTAGGAACACGTATGTTATAAGCACTTGTGAGAGTTAGAATACCATTTGATGCCACTGGCGCTTTTGACCAGTTTTGTATCAGTTACAGAAAATCTCCTACAGGAAGGGGTATCAAAATGGGAAAAGGAGAAGCCAGCTCACGAACGGCAACATTAGTCACACGCACAATACTCAGACTTCAGATATTTACTTATAAGCGTGGAATCTTAAAGCGTACTTTGGATTTGCACCTAATTTCATAAGTTGAACAGCATGTAACAGCACCAGCATGGATCTACATCTACCCAGCAGATCAAACTTAAAGCATACAGAAAAGATTCTTCCCCAGCAGGGGAGAAGTTGCAGCTTGCCTTGATTTTAGTGTGCACGTCAAGAATATCCGGAATGCTGCCAAATATGGTCTTAATCTCTTCCTGGGCAAGGATTGGTCCTCCAAGTTGTCCTTCCTTTTCCAATGGAACTTTAAATAACTGATGAATTAGACAAAAAAAGTTAATGCCCTCCCAACCGCTACATAATGTGTTAGAAATAGTTATGAAAGCAACGGTGTTTTCCTTCCAGATTATACTCTCCTGCAGTCACAGTTTTGAGATATTCATATTTAGGAAAAGCACGTTATGGAGGAATGGGTTTACGATACAAACACAGAGTTTGTTAGATCACTACAGTGTAACCCCCTTTCATCTACTTTTCTACTCACACACATATTAACTCATTCTTTAAGTAGATTATCAGCCGCAGTGGAAAGAAACTTTCTGGAATTAAGCTCTTCCTGTAAGCTCTTTGCTATTCTGCTTTTCTTGGAATTTTTTTTTTAAAAGGTTTCTTTCCCCTTCCATCTCTTTCTAATTGCCAATACATTAAAAATCTGAGTCATAAAGATCCTATTTTCCTGAGGCTTGGAATTTCTATACAAATCACAATTCCACTGCAAATCTCAGATTAAAAAATTGTATTTTCTAGCCTTTATTATTAACAGATACTAAACACTTTTATATGTCAGCAAAATCATAAGACCTGTTTACACTGTCATCTTTTTATGAACCTTTGAGGCACCCAAGCCCTCAGAAGCCTGAAGATCACAGGATTAAAAAAAAAAAAAAAAAAAAAAATAATAATCTTTCTTGTAAACACTGTATGTCTATTAGAAAATTCTTATACTTCCTTTAAAACCAGCTTACCTGAATGATCGTTGTCAGAATATCAACGTAGTTACTTTCTGTCTGATACAATTCCTTTGCAACCTGCCATCTGGCAGACTGCTTTAGTGGAAGAGGAGTTGAGTTTTTGGAAGGCCTTGCACAGGATTTTGGTGTTTCTGATGAAGAGATATTCCCAAAACAAATCAAGAGTTTTATTACAATAGAATCCCTAAAAAAGCTCACGCTCGAAGACAGAAAAAAATCTTCAGAATTTTTAAGAGAAGACAGCTTTTTTTTTTTCAAAAAGACTATTCTGTAGGTTATTCTATAGCTATCAGAGCTCTTTCTAGAAAATTGCCTTGTTTATTACAGTTTAATTACAGAACAACAGTAATATATTATTCCTCAAAACTAGTCTGAAGATAGTAAGCCATTTATGGACAGGTCGATGATGCAGCCCTATTTTGTTTAGTAGGAAGCAAGGATAGGTGCTGAACATTATTTATACATACTCTACATCAAAAATACTTTTCAACTTTTGCTTTGCTGTGTAAACAATTATCTTTCACCTGCCTACCATCCTTGCATTAGTTACGTAGCTCAAAACCATTTATTAAAATTGGTTCTTGCATGCAACACTTACATCTCATCCTATTGGGAGGGACAGGGAAAGACAAGAAAGTAGTTTCACTTAAAGCTAAAGCCAAGGCAGACCTGGAGTCCATTAGTTTTAAATACTTACTCACGTACGGGACCTTAGAGACCTGTACTTGCTCATTCTGATGTCAGAGTTCATTACTGTCACAGCTACTATGAAATAAGTACCTTGCCTGTTGTTTTCAAAGTAGCACTTTTTCTGAAAGTATCTGCTGGTGTTGGATTAGAATAAACTTCCGTACCAGGGGTTACAAGAGCACTAGCACGATCTAGGAGAGCAGGTCTTTGAGTAAGCTAATCTTTCCCGTATTCCTTTTGAATTATCACTCACAGGTTGTGCCTCACTGACATTACTTATTTTACTTGTATACAGGGGCTTTTTAAAAGCAGTACTAACTCCAGATACCACCTCTGTATGATGAAACTGGGGCTTTTTTTTTTTTTCCTCAAAAAACCCAAACAAACAAAAACCATAAAAAAAACCCACCCCCACACAACCTCACGTATTAGCTTTTGACTAATCCAAAATTTTGCAGTTCCCTCTCTTCTACAAGAACCACATCCAGAGGTAGTAAAAGCTCTTTGCCAATTAATTCATCAAAACCACTTGGTGACTTATGTTTTTGTGAAGTTTTAGACGTGACAGTTAGATAGCAAAAATAGTGTTCTCTCAACAGAACATTTCAAAGACGTAAGAGTGGGTTTTGCAGGAATTTTCCTTTTAATTCCTTTAGAAAGGAATCTTTGTCCTCCTTTCTCCGAGTATGCTGCTGAAGAGGTTTTTAGGTGATTTACTACTGTTAACCATGTTGCTTACTTGCTGCAGATTTTCAGCAGAGTATTTGAAGCATTTTGGAGTAACACTAAACTGTACTTCATATTTATCAACTCCCATATCTTTTTCCTTCTGATATGAATATGCTTACTGTGAAAGTAAGAGGCAGCCTGGCCTCTCTCTGCGTCCAAACTCTTCACTCTAATTCTGCTTTATGCACACTTCAGAAAGGAGAAAGCCTGGAATTACTTAGGAAATTCTAGCAAAACCTGTAAGGCTTCCCTACTACTACCATTACCACTTGTATGCAGAGAGCTCTTAAACATTGCAAGTGTTTGAAGGGACTTTTTGGCTCTACCTCCATTGGTAGTGCTCGACTCTGGAGTGTTAGAAATATCCAGCAAGGACCCAATAGAAAGTGAATGTTCAGCTGACGGGCGTTTCCGAGGAGGGAACGGCGACATGTCTGTTTCTCTGGTCAGTTGTGCAAGAGTTTCTTTCAAACGGCGTCTTTTGCGATTGCTGTTTGGAGTACTCAGAGACAGTAGTGACACAGACTTCTTGAGGCCAGGAGACTCTGACTGTAGTAAAAGAAAGTTTAGTTCAGTGTTTTCACCCGCTGTGTCCAGCTCAACTTAGTGCAAAGTTAAGTTAATTGTAGAGATCAGCACACAACACAACTCTTCTTAGGGAAGCTGTAGGAAAACAGGCACAGGACTTTTTTTTTTTTGTTTGACTAAAAATAAATTTGGGAAGCAGGAAAAAAGTTTCCTCAAATTAGTATTCTATGTATAAAATTTATAATAGTTTATCTGGAACTTAAATGCTGCTTTAAAACATTTGATATCTAGCCCCACACATACTATTGTGCATGCTAATTCTACCACCAAATACATGCTGTGCATTACATTAGAGAGTTCAACGTATCAACGTACCTTCTCAAATAAATACATGGACTCTCCAGCTCTGGCATCCATTTGAATGCTTCCCCAGAACCACTAAAGGAAAAAGAAATCACACATTAAACATACATTACAGAGTTTCACCCAAAGTTAGAAATATTGATAATAATATACATACTAGTAAGGCAGTTTGCATACTAAATGCAAACATGTAGCTTACTCTGAGAAGAAGAAAAAATAAATCTCTCATACTGAGTATCTTATAGCAATAGTCTTCCAAGAATTTGTCAGCACTAACCTCTTGCTTTACAACATAAAGTTTCTTTAAAGGTTCAAAGGGAAGATCTTTTACTGTACTTTCTTCAACCACTAAGTGCGTACACCTTTCATCACCAACTGGCAAATAATGTCCTCCTAGGAAAAAAAAAAAAAAGGTAGATTAGCAAGGCTGAAGAGTATTCCTGTTCAAAATTAGCAGCTCACTCGATAGTTCTGTGGCACGTATCATTAACGAGAGAAGAGCCAAAGACAGATGAATTTGTCAGTGAGCCCATCAGCTGTCGGGCTTACGTAACACCCTGAATATTATCAGCAGTGGGAAGCTTTTAGGAAATAGGATGTAGCATGCAGTAGTAAAGCACACATTGAGAAGTCGAAAGTAAACAGAGTTCAGAGGCCATTTAAACCTTTCTGGCAATAAATATTCTTCTAAAGCTTTTCTTCTTTCTTGGAAGAGCAAGCCAGGATGCTCACCCTAAAGACACCCACAAGCTAGAGCCTGTGCATGTCACAATCTAAGTAGCTTTAGGGAAGCAGGCTGCTGTCAGGGAGGGGAAGGGAGCGAACCCAGCCAACTTTTATCTCTTTCAAGAAAGCCTTGCTGTGACAAGCTTGCTCCGTTCTCCTTCCTATAGTACTGTTACATCCAAGTCTAGCAATACAAGGCTAGGGACTTGTAAGTTATCTGTTACATCATTACTGTCAATGTGCTCATCAATATTGTACTACACTGCCGAAAAATGGAACACTTCCAATCAAGTCTTTTACCAGTGATGATTACTATCAAAGCTGTAAATGTTGTAGATGCGTTCTGTGAATTATGTAAAGACACATACCATAAAATTGATTATGAAAACTGGAACAGAATACACATATTATGTAGCAAGTTTTCCAGAATATCTTCAAGCATCCTAGAATTAGTTCTTTTTAAATTATCTAGTTTCAATTGGCCTAGGAAGCTTGAAGTATTCAACAGCTACCAGAACTTATGCATACATCAACAGCTAAAAGTCAATTTATAGCTTTCTAAGTTGAGGAGTCTTCATTAATACTTCAGGATTCAGAATTTCAGATTTAGTGAACTATTTATCAGCTATAAACGCCATTCTTTCTACGGGTCAACTTTCATAAACAATAACCTTGCATTTCTGTCATTTCTTCCATGTTAGCTTTCTCATCATCAGAGAATCCTAGGAAACTTAACATGCAATCCTGGAAGGGAGGAACCTTGTACTGATTTCTGAAGTCATCATCAGCTGCACAGAAATCACTGGAAAAAAAAAAATGCACAAAAAGGTCAGTAAATCAGTGCTACATCACTATTTAAACAGAAGCTGACAACACTACAGGTGAGCAGGATGCAAGGTTAAGGTTGAAGGAAAATAAACACCTACATTTCATCCCGTTTCTCCCAAGCCTTATAAATCCACTCAGCTTTCACAATAGGAGTACCAAGACTTACAGCAATCTACAAAACAAGAAAAGCACAAGTTGCACCAAGTAAATACTTCTGTTTAATTCTTTCCCACGCAAAAAAAGTTCATAACTTTGCTTTTACTTTTCTAGACAAATATTGCAAAAAGTAAACATATTCCTTCAAGAATAATGTCCAACTGTAACTCATAAGAGTTAGAATGTATTAATACTTCAGTGACTAGATCAGATCAATAGCTATTCTGACCCTTACTCAAAAGTGCACTATTTTGTTAGTCTGATATCCTTCATCACTCACAAAACCACAAAACCAAATCTCTGTTCCAGTGTAAAATGGATCTTTTTTCTGCTTTTGATATTTTGCATGAAGACAAACATCCCAGCCTGCTTTTACTAAAGTGACTATTCCAAAGGTAACTTCCATGACTGCTTGAGAGAGATTGTAAAATTATCCGAATTTTCACAGTTACCTCCAAGTTTATTGTCTGGACAGACAAATAAAAAGCAGGCAGGTTGATACATAAACACTTGTTCATTGATGAACAACTGTTCAGTAGTGTCTTAAGTACTGATGTAATCAGTACTTGAGAAAGAGTTTGGTTCTTGTTATTTACTATACTTGTCTATTTCATAATCTCTGTATTCAGGCAATTTATATTATTTAGATCTCTAACAGAGACAAAAACATGTCAAAGATCAACACCAGATGGAGATGAACTCACCATTACAAGTCATTGTTGCTAGTATAGGAAAAAACCTAGCAACTTAAGAGCTGAAGTATAATTTACAGACTTAGTCTACTAGACTCAAATTCTGGAAGTTTCCATGAAGTACCAACTCAAGCTTACATACTCTAAATTTGTCTCCATGTGTTGAGTTAGCCACCAGATGCGTAACTTTTGAGCTGAAGTCCCTTCGAATAATTCCACCCATATGATGAACCAAGGTCACTAGCTTAACCTGAAAAAATAAAGACAAAAAAAAGTTTTCAATATCTCTTTTGAAGCGTGGTACAAAAATCTTTTACAAAGCAAGCTACAGGAGGTTACATTAAATCTCTAGGAATAGAAATGCTCCAATTTGTTCTTAAAACAACTTGTTCACATCTACAGGAGAAGATATAGCTGATTTATCTGAAGAACTTTTTTTTTTTTAAAGCATTTAATACAGCCTTGCTGTGTAGCTTGAGGAAGACTACCCAAGCCCCAGTACTCTCATGGTCGTCATACATAATGCCTTCACCTTTTCACACGCAATAGATTTGAAGAATGTTTTTCCTCTGGCAATTGCCAGAATTTACATAAGATTTCAGTTTGTCCAACTTGAATCTAGCAGATGACACCTAACTATCCCTAACACAGGGCAAAGGGTTTTGTTTGTGTGTTTTGGTTTTTTTTTTCCTTCCCCCCACATGAAAATGTGGAGCCATATTGTTGATTCCCAGGTGTCCAATAGGGAAATTAGGTGCCAAATGCATCACTGAAATAGAAAAGCCAAGTGTTAGGGTATCAAACCACTTCATACCTAGATAAGTCAAGACTAAAGTCCTTACAGCATGCATGTCTGCAAGTGTTCTGACCAGGACTGCAAAGCTTTACTTGACCACAGTACTACCTGTACAAATAAGGGGACACTATTGGGTAAACATCATCTTATCTGAAGCCTCAATTTACAAATCTTTAAGCCCTACTGAATTAGAGCTGTTTAATGTCACTCAACAAAAAAGTAACCAAAAACGGCACAGACAAAATCACTTGGACAAGGATACAGTTTTGTTCCCATCCTCAGGTATCACTGCCTCTGGATGTGCAACAAAACAAAAGAACAAACAATTCATTCCCTCCATAGAAGCTCTAGTCAGGGTTAAACTTTATGGGTGATAGAATAGTATTTTGAAAATAAACTTAACATAGTTTCACCAATCCAAAGGAAAAGAAGTCTTACCAATTCATCTTTCTTTCTGAATCCTGTAAAGCAGAGTACCAGGTTCAACATACTTGCACAGTACAGCGGACGACAGGAGAAAGGTAAAGGCTAAAAGTAAGTAGTAAACTTATTAGTCAATTATGTTTAATACAGTACTATTGTTCCTAGTATTACAGTGCATCAGTCCAACTCTGTGTAGTCAGTTACACCTCAGCTCCAGATCTGCCAGTGTTCTGA